>JBCAUA010038119.1:0-12043 GCA_038406235.1 Peronia verruculata | reverse complement strand
GGTATTAATCATTCTCGCGAGATTTGCCTAGAATCGGGAAAACCGGAGGCGCGGACTTCGCAGCACTGACGATAACTGACAGTGTGCTGGTGGTAGGGACAGGGTACCAGTGTCCAGACCAGTGCTTTTCCATCTGGAAATGTAGATCTAGATTTCTAGATCAAGACTTTAGTTTTGAAATAGTAGTCTGTTTTCACATAGACTTTAGGAATTGAACTACTATGTCAATTTGGTATGCCCATAAGATGTAGCATTTTAAATATCTAAGGCTCAATAGGAGCCATTCTTGCTCAATGACTCAATGAATACAAACTGTGCTCAGACTAGACTTTGTCAACTTAGACTTTAATTTAGAAAGTTCCCATGAACTTAGACTTTAATTTAGAGAGTTCCCATGAACTGTTGACTAACACTTGCCAGTTTATGCTTTGTCAAGTGTCACCAATAACAACGTAATTTGTGAATGTCATTTATTTTTGTGCATTTCCTCTTTTTTTTTTTTCCCCAGAACTCTAATCTTGTCTTGAGTGTAGACAGAACTTTGATTGATAGGAGAGCTCGAGATGAATCTACAGGAGAGGTTATGTCCCTTGTGGGAAAACTTACAGGGACAAGGATGGGAGACAAGGCCCTGATAAGCAAACCACCCATGATGGAAGAGCGGAAAAATAAGTATGTAGATCTACTTAATTATTGAGATATGAGAAAATCTGCATTGTTTCAATGCAGTCCAATATCCAAAAGTATCATATTTGACAATGATCTGCAGATGTGTCATCCAGTGAAATAGGTATAATAAAAATGGAAGATAATGGCTGATTGTTGCACTTTGTGCTTTTCTAATTTTGTTCATTTATTCAACATCTGTGTTGTAATTAGGATGGAATAATATTTGCAATGTGTTCTTCTAACAGGCGAAGAAAAAGAGATGAAGCCCAGCATGACATGGTGAAAATGAAGGGAACAACACTTTTGTCAGAAGGCATTGATGAAATGGTGGGAATCTTGTACAGACCCAAAACTACTGAGACAAGACAGACATATGAAGTCCTGCTCAACTTTATTCAGGCAGCTCTTGGAGACCAGGTTTGTACAATATCGATATTACCAATTTCTGGTACAAGCAGAGACAAACTTCCTTAGCCTTTGACCTGTGGACTTTATACCTGAATTTGCTTTAGCTTTAAGTTTGCATGATAATTTTGTATTCTCACTATTGTGCTTTTGGTCTCTAATAATAGTGTCATCATAGTGTTTAGTGAATCATTGAAATTTAATTGAGTAAATATTTTATAACAGAACCCTATTTGGCAACTCATGACCTCATGTTGACAGACTTCTCAATGGAGCTACTTTTTTTTTTTTCTCTCTCTCTTTCTGACTCAGTTATGGCAATTTTGTGTGGTAGAAAAAGTTAGTGGAAAATACTGATGTTTCTAAACTGTGTAAAAATAAATAGTTTTGGAAATATGCAGGTTTTCCTTTTCATGGTGATCATTGAGAAAATTTTCTTAGTCAGCGTAACAGAACATAGTTGATTGTTCTGCACAGTGACTGGAATTTCCATGTTTTTTTTTGTTTTTTTTTCAGCCCCGAGATGTTCTTTGTGGTGCTGCAGATGAGGTTCTGATTGTGCTAAAGAATGATCGAATGAAAGACAGGGAAAAGAAGAAAGAAGTCGAAAGTCTACTTGGTGAAATTGCTGATGAAAGATTTGCATTGCTTGTCAATCTGGGGAAGAAAATTACAGACTGGAGTCAAGAGGAAAAGATGCAGACAAGTATGAAGCGTTTATATTTTTGCTGTTGAATAAAAAATATTTATGTCTGATAGGTATGATGACATAGTATCTGATGATGCTTATCGATATGTCACAAATAGAGTAGTGAAGAAAAGTGTATTTGTGGGCATTATAGAATTGAAACAATGTGAATTATGTAAAATCCACAAATTTATAATTTACAGTTATGTTATTCCGATAACAAGATAAACAGTTGTTAGAGGATTAGAGGGTGTTGTTCATCATATCCTCTTTGAACCACACAGCCATGTGCTTGGTTAAACTTTTCCAGAAATAGAAGAGTGTCTTTACTTTGCTATCCATATGTGCACCGTTGCGATGCCTTGAAAATGCTGCATTTTTTTCCATGTTAGTCTAGTCTTCTGAATTAGCCTTAATGCTAAAAGAAAACCTTTCTCAGGAACTCTGTTGTTCACAAAAGAACTTTCAAATTTTGGAAGTGTGTGTCTATTTCTGATGAAATTACATGATAACTGATTAGATAATTAACATAGCTTCCATCAAACAAATATAAGTTATAGATTATAATGGCAGTTTAAGAAATCAAAAGTAAAAAAAGTATATTATGATATCCTGATATCTATCAACTGTCAAGCTACTGATTTTTTAGTATATGTTTAAAACACACACACCTTTTTTTTTTTTTTTTTTATTGTATTTTCCAGGTGAAACCATAGATTTTGATGAAACCTATGGTGTCAATGTGCAGTTTGAAGAGTCTGATGATGAGGTATGTACCACAAGAAATGCCCACTTTATATGCATCTTCTTTTGTCCAATTGAATGCATGTTTTTGGTTGTTCTTTGTTTGTTTGTTTTGTTTTTTTTTAAATAAAATTTATGCACCAGATAATCTTCAGTGTATCAACACTATAAAGTCTTTACATAAGTCATATTTATGACAAACTAAAGCGAATCACACTATAGATTTATTATGTATTTTATTCCTCAAATAATATGCATTCTGTCTGATAGGACACAGCTGATGTGTATGGTGAAGTTCAGGAAGATGTAGAACAAGATGAGGACAATGAAGGAGAGGAAGCACAGTTTGATGGCACCTTGCATGCAAACGTATGTATTTTGTAATTGACATCCCGGTTATTTATATTGTTATTTATCTTCTTGCCTCACAGATCCTAGAAAATATAGTGGAAATAATTTATTGGAAATTTTGTTTAATGACACCTTTTACATGTATTTATAAGAAAAAAATTTTATGATTACACTTAAAGAAAAATTGGTCCTGCAACCTAACAATAATTTTTTAGAAGGAATTCAGACTGTATTAAGTTGAAAGAGAACTTTAAGTCACAGGTTGCTTGTTTGTGTTTGTTTTTGATTGATTAGCTGTCAGAGGCAGACAAGAACAAGGGTGATGGCGGACTTCATCCTAGAGACATTGATGCTTTTTGGATCCAGCGTAAGATCAGCAAGTTTTATCCAGATGATCCTAACATGGCACAGAGTAAAGCAAATGAAGTTCTGGAAATTTTGAAGGTATTTTCCCTCTTGATTTTTCCTGTCATTTAAATGTTTTAAGTAAAAGTTTTTTGTTTTTTTTCATTCACTGTTGTGTCATAATTTTTGTTTTCCCCAATAACTCATTTTTTACACAAGACACATGGGAAAATCTATGAAATACATTTATATATATATTCTTCATATATCGACATTACAGATTTGATTCTCATTTTCTGCAGGCAAATGAAGCTAAATGTACAGATGTTATAATTTTATGATAGTATAATCTTTCCTTTTACTCTCAGACTGCAGGGGATGACAGAGAGGCAGAAACCAAGCTTGTCATGCTGCTGGATGTTTCACATTTTGCATTCATCAAAGTTCTGCGTCAACACAGGCAAATGAGTAAGTCTTATAAATTAGTGACCCTTTTAATGTCTTTTTTTTTTTTTTTTTCAAGATGGGTTTAGTATTGCTGAACTTTTGTGATCTGTTAAATCATTCTAGCATGACACCGAACTAGTTTACTACAAATCATAAAGCTTTGCTGTCATAATCATTAAAATATTACACCCTGGAAATAATGTGCAATACTTTTGATTAGCTTGTGAATGCTGTTGTCTTCCTTTCAGTTTTGTATTGCACAATGCTGGCTCAAGCACAGACATCCTCAGAGAAAAAGAAAATAGAGCAGAAAATGGCATCTGATCAAGACCTGTCAATAATCCTCAAGGCCTTACAAGCCACAGATGAAGATGATATTGTTACTGAGGAACGAGCTAGGCGTCAGCAGGTCAGACAGTCCCGAGTAGCTGCGGATATTGAGGCTATGGATGTTGATGAGGAAGAGGTTTGGACACTTTGAATTATCTCCCTCTGTACTTTTTTTTTTATTTATTGAAATATCATAGCTCTAATTCAGAACATATAATGGTTGTTTCCAAATTCCTTTGCTGAAATAGAAAATCATTATTCATTTAAAAATTTTAGGATTCTTCTTTAGATTATGAAATTAATGCATCGAACAACTTCATAATCATACTCACTTTTAATTCCTTGATTGCTTGGATTGAAATCAGTTATATGTAAAGAAAAATGGCCATCTAGAATGGTGCCCATGTCAGTTAGCTTGTTTAGCAAGATCTTGCTCATTTATGATGTTATTGCTTTTGAGCCTTAAGAGAAACAGCTGTGTTGAAACAGTTGAGCTGTAAGAAAGGAGTACATTTTTAAATGTTTAAATTTCTTGCCTTGTCTTGTATTATAGAGAGGATTGTTAAGGTTTCACCATAGTATTTGCTATGGAAGAGGAAATTGATAATGGCCATCAGATGTTAATAGTGACAACATAACATCATGTCTATTGAAAAATTACTATTCATTACAGGAAGTTGGACCAGTGCAGACATTGTATCTGGAAGATTTGGTGTTTACACAAGGAAGTCATCTGATGGCAAACAAGAGGTGCCAGCTGCCTGATGGGTCATACCGGAAGCAGAGAAAAGGTAGATCACCAGGCCATCCTTT
This sequence comes from Peronia verruculata, assembly GCA_038406235.1. Taxonomy (NCBI): domain Eukaryota; kingdom Metazoa; phylum Mollusca; class Gastropoda; order Systellommatophora; family Onchidiidae; genus Peronia; species Peronia verruculata. Next base: position 7,251 of record JBCAUA010038119.1, on the reverse strand, counting down.
CAGTTGAATTATGAATGTTATGAAAAGTTTTCCAGCTTTTGTTGGGAATATGGAAATCTTAAACATGACTTATATAAATGGTATCAAAGAAAATTGAACTTTTTAAAAAAAAATATAGATCTTCTGACAAAAACTGCAATAAGCTATGTTCTTTTTTTTTTTTAATTGATATGTGACACACTCTTTTCTTTATTCGTCAGGTTATGAGGAGGTCCACGTCCCAGCTCTCAAGCCAAAACCATTTGACAACGATGAGGTATTTTATTGTTGCATATATAGCATACATCACTGCCAACCAGTACGGAAAAAACGTATTTAGTACGTTTTTTTTATCGGGAGTACGGAAATCTGTATTTGCCTGAGAAAATACGTATTTTGGTTTTCTAGAGTGCGCAAGTATACCAGCGATCGGGGGTATGTTTAGATTTAGCTGTTTTTTTCAATGACTGCTCCCGAGAACAAGTATGGAAATTGTTTCTAGTCGCAGAAGAGTGATATACTGTTCAAAATATGTTGGAAGGAGTGTGATTTGAAGAAGTTTGTGTTTACAAGTTTTTGTGTGAATAGAACTAAGAAAATGGCAGAACGAAAGATCAGCAATGAAGAGGACTCGGATAGTGAGATGTCTCGAGATTAATTTGGTGGAGATTTTGAAAATAGTGTGACAGTTGACTCCGATAGTGATAGTAAGAGTGCCGTTGACGATCTCGGGAGTGCTCACGGTGGCTGTAATGCCAGAGCAGTGAGGACAAAGGGACTGATCTTGGGGAAGTAAGATGGAAAAAGAAAAGGATACCACGCCCAAATCCTGTGCCTCCTTTTAGTGTTCATGATTTTTTCTCCAGAGACTCTTTTCTAAAGACTTAGACCTATGTACTACTGGATCTAGATAGATTGTGTTCTTTCTAGAGGGTTGCAGAAATTGGTGAGTTTTATTCAAATAGAACCATATTAGATCCTTTTTTTAAGGAGCCTTTCATCCTTTGATTTTTTTGGGTATAGTCTTCATGTTTTACTCTCTTATGAATGGGGGTTCCCGCGCGGTGTGTACACTCGGCACGGATGGAGTTTTATGTTTTGGAAAGGTTGGCAGCTATGTTATTATTACTTGTTTCATATTGTGACCTCTTAGAATATTTCCTTGTCCCCCCACTCCACCCTCCCCCCACCCCCATTCCAGCTGGACTATGACTGAGTGGCTGACTGACCTGTGCAACCAGAGAATCCTCTTGATGTGGTTCAGCCAAGAGGACAAGGTGTCTCCCCTGCCTGCGACATGGCCTGCACCTACACCAAGTCGACCAGGACTGCTGTGGTGAGTACATAATGTAGCCGTGTCTGTGCGCTCCCAATGTTTCTCACTCAAGCTGTATTCAGCTCAGAGCAATGATGTTGTCAGTTCGATGGGAGGAGGGACCAGAAAGAAAAAAAAAAAGCAGAATGCAAATGGATTAAAAAAGGTTAATATATCAGGAGCTTCTGCACAGCTTTAAGTTTAACAGAAGTTGCAGGAATTTTTTTTTTTGTCCTTTTCTTTAAACTCTGCAAAAGAGACTTCACCCCAGAAAAAATCACTGAACGTAAAAAAATGTATACAGCAAGTGGCACATGATAATCATATAGATCTATTCAGGTTCAATTAACTGAACAACTGTCAGATTTCGAATAACGCCCTTTTCCAATGTTCACGATTTCCAAACCTAGCACAGCTGGCAGGTCATTACCAACACATTTACCATTCTTGGCTATATTCCAAACTTGTGCACATTAGAGACCACAAAGTGCAAATCTAGACTAGAAGCCACAGCTCCACTTCCACATAGCTTTCCTGTTTACACTTGACAGATTGCAGATTTTCAAATGGCGGAAGTTTTACTATTCTTATTCCAGTTCTGGTGTGTTCAGTATTGGGCCCATATGTTGAAGTCAATTGTGTGACAGTGATATAGATCTAGCCTTAAATACACATGTATATATATAAATATGTTTTGTTTTTTTTAAGTTATAGATTAATTATGATTTAGATTAGAATATGTAGCCTGTCTTAAATCATTCAGTGATGGAAGAAAGTTAGCTCTGAGCATGTGTCCTGGTCTTGATTTTTCTCTCCATTTTCTTTTTTCATTTTTCTGTTTTTGTTTTCTTTATTTTTGTATTACACATGTGCCATGCTCATGTATGATTCTCCCTTTCTTCCATCCCTCCCCCACCCTTTTTAGTGTCTGGAGGGAGGGAGGTCTTGCTGCTGCCTGACCAGTGATCAGAACAACTGATAGAAGTTTTGGACCCAGAATAACCATCAACATTTTCCTCTCGAAATGTGTGTGTTTTTATGGACTCTTGCATCATGATTGTGTGTTAGGACTATCACCCTCTGAGCTTGTGGCAGATCACTGGACATTATTTTATTGCCAAAAGCTGGACCTAGAATTATGCACCTTGCACTTAAGAGTTATTTCACATTATCAGCTTTCATTTATGTGTTCTGTACTTGTATTTGTCTTGGGACCAGGGCAATTGAGTCAGAAGTCAGTCCAGGCAATAGAGATATACAACTGTTTTTGGTCGTTTCTAATTACTTTCCAACTAAGATACTAAATTTCTTTTCTTCACAAAATATCAATTTAACCTTTTTTTTTTTAATCTAAAAAAAAAGAAAAAGTAATACTTTGGTATCATAGTCGGAAAATAGTGAAATATGTTAAAAAAACAGCTGTGACTTGAACTCACCTGGCGTGACTTGCGACTCATTTGCCCTGTGCGCAAGATATTTGTTCACTGTGACATAAGAGAACTGAGGACTTTATTACATTTTTTCACTTCAGAATTGAGAATCAGTGGAGAAAATTTCAACCCCTCATTATATATATGAACATGCATTGTGTACTTTGTTTTATATACAATTGTGCATACTAGTATTACTAGCACCTTCGTACACATTTTGTTATTATTATTATGGTAGAGTGCTTTCTGGACTGTTGTGTGTTGATGCATGAACAGAGAGTTTCACATTTTGTGGTGCCATCCTCTTTTATGTTAATGTAATGATACTGCTTGGAAGTGTGACTTGGATGACAGAGTGATACAGGCAATTGTATTTGAAAATCATAATGCTGCTTTGCCAAAGTGTGAATTACTGTGTGGTGATAGTTTGTAGGAAGTCAGTATTTTGTAGATTATGTGGGTGTTCAAATGACTGTTTGTACAATTTCATGTTTGTATATGAAGTGCCGTATGTATAGCAATGCTACCTACATTTTTGTCTTTCTTTTTTACTAGGGATGTCAACTTTCCTACTTTAGTAGAATTTCCTACCTTTTGCCTGTCAGTAATTTCTCTGTTGGCCCCAAATCCAGTAACATACTTCAGTTTTACGTGTTGCTAAAGAATGTACCAGGAACTTTTCCTATTTTTTCATGTAGACAGATTTACATCCCTCTGCTATATCTGTGATTGTTCATTGAACCAAATTCTGAATAAAAGTTTATTTTGATTGTGAAAACAAAGACTGTGCCTAGTCTGTATTTTGAATATTTAATCTGTAAAACTATCATGACATCGCTGTGTGAATCTTGTGATCAGCTGATGTTTGGACACACCTATGTCAGTGTGATGTGAAACCGAATTTGAGAGTCACCCCTTGAAATTTTTTTTCTCCACCTTTTCTCCTCTTTCGTTAGTCAGCATTGGATTATTTCAATGTGTGTCCCAAAGTCATGGTCTCTAACTGGTCCACCATAAAAAAATACCCACACCATCATTTTTATTCCTATACTGAAACGGAGTTAGACAAACCGGCATAATGGCCTCCGCTGGCTTCTAAAAAACAACTGGTGTGAATGATATTATTAAGGTGGCGTCTTCACAAAATTTGCCAGCTACATTGAAAAGAAGTGGTTCAAGTTGAAATAACATGTAATGTATGGTGAAAAGCAGAATGTTCAGAACATAACAGAGATATTAAAAATTTATAGTGAGGAGGACAGTTGTAAGCTAAATCTTTATTCGATCTGTGTATGAGTGTGAGAGCAGTCTGACTATCTTCACAAACAAAACACAATAAATAACACACGTTCACGTAAACTGTGAAGAGACCACTCATTGTGATTATGACGAGAATGATGAAAATATAACTCTCATAAATGCCTTGGAAATGTTGCTCACTCAAGAGATGTCAAAACTACATGTAACTACCTGAGACAAATTGACAAGCGTCAGTGCTAACACGGCCATCTACATAGTAATACACATATGTATGTTATGAATGAACAATCGTTACAATGCCTTACAAAATCAAGCAGGTTATCCTAAAGCAATAATCACAGTGTGATACTGATGATAGGTATAATCTTTGTCACTCACTTCTAATTAGACCATTTAGTTACCTACATAATGCCTTACATTTACATCACAGAAACAGTAGTTGAGTTGTATGGCGAAAAGAAGAACTTGCGCTACAAATCAAATCTCACTGTTATTGTGACCATGAAACCTCCACACAGGAAGAGTTGAACTTAACACATCAGTGTCATCAATCAGCCTAAATACAATGTACATGTATAACAACAGGAAACTGTATTTTGTCTCACATTGAGATGGCGTTATAGAACTGAAGCCATGGACAAACTCTCAAACTCATTATTTTAGTAGCCCTACTTGAGTGCATTTGCCGTGCACACGTGATTATAACTTGGGGAGGGACCATTGGGTTGCGGAGAAATGTTTAAAATTTTCAAATAAATATTACCATTGCGCGTCGACAAGCATAGAGAAACTCTGTCCAATAATTGCATGTTAAATAAATTACATGTACTTTATCATATAATAAATCAATAAATGAATGAATGTACATGTATATAATATGCATGTGAACGTTTGTAATTTATCCAAAGAAAACGTGCACTCATGCATTCAACTGTGAACAAACCATTCGTGAATTCACGCATCAAAATTTGATCTACAAGCATGTTGTCTAGTGTCATATATTACCTATATATATATATATACATGTAGATCTAGGCCATGTTTATACCACCTACCTGGAGAACTGTAGTTTGGACCAGCCTGCGTCATGATAGACTCTGTTAATTTCTTTGGGCCCAGTTCTAGACATGGCCCCTTGAAGATTGATTCATTGACCAAGCCCAAATCGTGCGAATACATGTACCACGGTTCTGCGTCCACAGTGGGAATGCAGAGACCGGAAGAGCAAGGACGATGGCGTGACACAGCGCGGAAGCTCAAGTGAAAACACAAAAAAATCAAATTTCCACCCCACGTCACGACGACGCGCAGTAGAAAGAAAAACAACTTGTGAACACATGATCTTGCAGTACGCAGCCTGAGTGAACGGAAAAACTTCCGTGCCCGTAATGTGCATGTATTATATAACTGATGAGAAGAACAAGAGACAGTACCGTAGGGAGACACTCAACTCATTGTCATAGCCATACCCACAGAAAGACAAGTAGAAATCAGTTAACTCACCGGGGAAATGATATTAATCTGTACCAATCTGGAGAAAAACAAGGTAAATTTTTGTATTATTACTAATATTACATGTAATTTGAGTACCGGTAAAGACTATACCGGTAATTATAAGTATAATAACACAAGATCCCAAAAATTCCCAGAGACTGATTGGCTCATGGTATGAGAGAAAAATGCTCTATCGAAATGTACACATCGAAATGTTTTGGAAGTTACTTCTCTCTGGTAGTGCTAATGTGGCAAATACCTGAGTCAGTCAAGACACTCACTTCATAGAGCCAGATATAATTACATGTAATTTGAAAAGTGGACAAGGTCACACTGAGGAAAAATTGGCAGTTCCATCTAACTATGCTTACAAATTACATGTAACATGAAACTTCAGAAATGAATTTCTCATAGGCTGCCGGTAGTCCAAATGTCTGTCTTTTTATGCACGCATACGTTTGTTTCTTTATTTGTTTACAACTTTCTTTCTTGCCTGTTTGTCTCGCTTAGTCTTTGTCTGTCTGCTGCCTCTGAACACAGAAACATCACTATCAAGTATCATCATTCATCATCAGCAACAGCAGCAGCGGTAACAACATCGCCACTGCCATCAACAACAGCAATACATGTATTAATCATTATATATCACATGGTAATACATACATGTACATGTAATAGTGATTCTATCATCACCATGACCACCAGGAGGTTAGCAGAATAAGGAAGTCAGAATACAAACAAATAATCATAATCAGATGTCATAATATGTAAGGACTCGGAGAGATTCTTCGTGAGTCAGCCATAACTCTGGTCATTGATACATTGCATGTACGGTGCACGTACAATGATCACAGCCATAGTCTGACATATCTGCCAATGCCCTCGCGGACATTCACAACAATATGTTCGACGATGGTCTGTGACAGAACATCAGAAAAAAGTAAACAAACAAAAACAGTTACTGACACAGACACAGGTATCTATTACCATTAGATCTAACAACAACAGTATAGACATCAACAACAGCAATGATACTGAAATCAACAGCAATAACAACAACAATACTTGTATTGACATTGATTATCACTTCAACAACACAACAGCAACAACAACACAACACATGAGCATCAACAATAAAAACACAGCAACGATATAGCATCATCAACAGCAACAAAAATAACACATCATACGTTATCATGACCAGTTATTACCCTGACGAAGAGCCAAGCGTGCTTGAAAATTTGGCAGAGATTTGACCATCACTATCAAGTTGTTTATAGATTTCTATGTTCTTTGTTTTTCTTGAATTTTTGCTTGTTGCCGGTCGGACAGTTCTATTGTACATGTATTTTTATAAAATGATCAACAACATTGACATCATCATTATCAACAGCAACAATAACTACAACACTGATGCCATCAACAATGAGAACAGCATTAATCACAACAGTCAACAGTAATAATTCATAATAAAACTAACTCAGTGCTCACAACTCGAGGGTGTGGAGAAGATTCCTGCCTCTCTCTACTTTTCCTCGTGTCCCCGCCCCAATTTGCGCTCTGGTAATGCACTGTCTAGATCACCTGACTCCGATGGGAGATGACAAAGTGGCTGTCTTCAGACCCATTCAGAGTGGACAGTTGACTAGTGCGGACACTTCGTCCTGGAGTACTTGACCACAGCAGGTAAGGAATGACTCATCTATCTATCTATCTATCTATCTATCTATCTATCTATCTATCTATCTATCTATCTATCTATCTATCTATCTA
>JBCAUA010038108.1:0-10188 GCA_038406235.1 Peronia verruculata | reverse complement strand
AATACAAATTTGTTTCGCTTTTACTTTGTGGTGCAACTTTTTTATTTGCCTATGCTTCCTCATTGCAATACTTGGCCCAGATAGACACTCCGTATTTTATTTTTAAATTAATAACTACAATTGTTAAAAAAAAAAAAAAAGTAAAGAATCTATCTGTTAGAACTTGTGGAAGACCTTCTAGTCTCCGTAATATTCTCGCTTAGTGCAAGCGTCTCTGACTGTGTTCTTTCTTGTTTGTGTGTTTATCTGTACCGTTGCTATGTTTGCAGGCTTGTATAGAATTTAGTCCAAATGTCCTTAATCCAGATTTCTGTCTACAGTGACCTGTCCATACACGCACATCTGCATTACTGTGCAGCAGAAATTAACAAAAACACTGCTGAACTGGTAGAAGAGATTGTGTAGTGTCAAACACAGACACACATACACACAGGATACGAATACATACACATATACACACAACAGGCACAACGAACTGTCACACATGTTTAGAGAACCCCCCCCCCCCCACCTTCACCCTAGCCACAACCCCTCCGCCCCATCCTCGGTTTTTAACCTTAGACTCAGTTGGAATATCCACCCTCCCCTTCCCTCCCTCTCTTTTCCCCTTTCCGGCTCTCGTTTTTGCATTTATTGTTTAATATCTAACTTACAACAGACATACTCTATCTGTCTCTTAGTCTATGACCTGCCCTAGTTCCGTGTGTGTGTGACGCTTGGCCTGTGGAAACTTGTCCTCTGGTGTGGCGGGGAATCCACACATTTTATAATTACTGACTTATTGTAGTTTTATGATGTATGTTATGGTAAATGACGGAAACGATAGTGGCCGACATACATACATACATACATACATACATACATACATACATACATACATACATGTACAGACAGAATATGAAACAACACCAACAGGAGGAACCATATGAATGCAATAAAATCCACTTATTGCACAAACCTGTCGGAACATAGCGCCAATATTATTATTATATGCAGTGGAAGGTTACCTGTGTGTTTGTTTCTTTATTTGTTTGTAGCGTTGCTAAGTCTGATCACACAGGAGTGTGAATCTTTACCCGGCTTTTAATCTGTGGTTAGATCTATATGATTACTTATATGCACTGAGGATCGTGTGTCGCTGATAGCTCAGCGGTAGCAGGAGACAGGCGGTAAGAGTAGGGTGCTATAAATAAGGACTTGTATAGACTCATACATTTATATATATAATAATATATACTTCAAGCTTTGAATATTGTGTTTCCTCCCCTCGCCTCTCCCTCCCCGTAACGCCAACCCACTGCTGTTTTGTTTTATATCCCAAGATACAGTGAAATATCTCTACTCTGTCTTCTCCCCCCCCCCCTCCCCACGCTTTTTTTTACGTCACCCCCCTCCCAACACAAGCTTAGCTCTCCCAAAATGTCGACATCTGCGATATTTTGTATCTGCCCTTGGTACTACTACATGCACTGGTTCGATGCCAGGGCATGGTTCATCCTGATACAAAATGACTTGTCCTCCTCTGTGGCGGGAAGTGATTGATCACAGTATTACGCCTTGTTTAAAGTAGACTGACAAGAAGTGTGAGGGGGTGGAGGGGGTGGTGGGGGTATAGATGTTGTGGTTTTGGGAGACTTGGGAGAAAGGGAAAATGGGGATAAAGAGTTGGAAGAGTTCACTCATACCAAACCGAATGCTCTGCTCTTGCAACATTTTCCAGTTTTAATCCTTATTCTCATTGTTATTCATTGTTGTTGTTTATTGTTGTTGTGGTAATGTACATGTATTTTTCTGTTGTTTTTCTGCTTTTCGTTGTTGTTTTGTTTTGTTTGTTTATTAATTTTTGTGAAATGTCTTTATATATCAGGGGTTTCCTATATATAGAGGGGTTCTTTCGCCTTGTGTTTGTGTTTTCTTTTTTGGAATTATCTTACTTAGAAAAAATCTTAAAGATGGTAAAAGATGTCATTTATAACTGTTTATTTTCCTAAGATACATGCGATAAAATGTTTGATTTTGACAACTTACAGAGCTGTACATTTTAAGACTATCTCCTTTCTGACACTGATACATTTGATCAGCGGATATTATCTCTAATAGAATGAGTCGCTATAGCCCATAACAAAATCAAGGGCACAATGGTTAAAGATGTAAAAGACGGACTTATTATCTATTCATTTGTCTAAAATATAACTGATCAAAGGTTTTCACATTTGACAACTAACCACATAACTTTTATGGATATCTTTTTTTTTTTTTAAACACTGATACATCTGATCAGTGGCTCTCGATCCTCAATGGGACGAGCCACGACATATTCAAAATTCCTAAGTCGGAAAAACAATTGGAGGCTTAAAGATGGAAGAAGATCAATTTATATCTGCTTATTTGTCCGAGATACATTCAGATATTTACAGGTTACACTTCTACGCATTAAATGGATATCTTCCTTTTCAACACTGACATGTCAGATCAGTGAATTTCGTTCAATAATGGGACGAGCTTCAACATTCTCAAAACACGAGACAGACAAGATCCCAGTTTTAAAAATGGCAAAAGATGAGGTCTATATCACTTCATTTGTCCTAGATACATCTGACCAAAAATGCTCACATGAAAACTTACCGCTATAATTTTAAGACTATCTTCTTTTTAACAGTTATAGATTCGATCAATGGACATCACAGACAAGACCACAATCTTAAAAATGGTATAAGATTGCCTTCATATCTATTTATTGGTTCAAGATACCTTTAAGGTAATATACTAAAATTTTGACAAATTACTGCTATACGTTTTCTTTCTATCACTTATACATTTGGTCAATGAATATTGATCCATAACCGAAAGGATAGCGATAATCAAAAATAACTTGACAAAGACAAGGTTCCAATTGTAAAGGTGGTAAAAGATCAAATTTAAATTTCTTTATTTTTGCCATTATATATAAGCGAAGAGATGTTCTCACATTTGATAGCTTACCGCTATCGGTTTAAAAATATCTCCTTTCTAACACTGATATATTTGATCAGTAGATATTGATATTTAATGGGAAAAGCCGCACGATACAGAGAAATTCAAAATCTTGAAGATGGTAAAAGATGGGCTTTATATCTATTCATTATTCCCAGTTATACGGGATCATTTATGCTCACCACTGACAACTTAATGCCATATGTTATAACAATATTATTATGTTATAAGAATATCTTCCTCTTAACCATGATGTTTTTGATAGTAGATATTAATACCTGATAGGATCTTCCACAAAAACCTAGACTACTATGACAAAAAACAATGCAGCGATCTTAAATTTGGTAAATGATATATAATCTGATAAAAACCTAATTTGACATAGATATGCATGTGCCACATTCTGTTGGAGAGGACAGAACTAAAAATCCGATATCCGACGTCGTACTGTGATAACTTGAATGCCCAGACTTTACTTCTTTCTTTCCCTCCCTCCTCCTCTCTTCCCGCTACCCCTCTTCTACCTGCTCCGTGGATTATGGTTTCCACTGGTGGATCTACAATTAGCGATATGCGGCATTTGATAACCAATAATCTGCTTATACAACCACTTGATGTCCAGCCTATAGCTTGACTTGGCCTCGCCCTATCCTCTGCAGGCATTTTTTGCGTCAACTTTGTGCATATCCAGAGCTACTTGCCTATGTGTTTATTTTGTGGGCAGAGATTTCTACTTTGAAAAGTAAGTACGTTTTCTTTCCATATCTTGGTTACTATCTGTCCTCTCTGAATCTGAAAGATTACAAAACAGAAATAAAATCAGCAATAAGTGTTTACATAATGATCATGTGTTAATTACCCTTCTTTCTTGTTCGTTAAGTGCTAAAGCACCTAGGGACAGCACAAACAAATCTTGAGTCTATGACAATCATGATGACATTAGAGGAGATGACTGCCAATGGATTTTTCAAGTTAATAAGGTTAAACATGTCTGACTTTAGTAATTTGGACCTGACATTGCCAAATCAGTAGCAAGTGGCAGGCAAGAATAATATTAAAGGTGTAATAACTATTCTTACGGTAAAGATACAGGCAGCAAATTTATTTTGGAACATCAAAACATTGTTTTCTAATGTTGGTCAAATGAGAAAACATTTTTTATTCGCCACGTTGGTAACTCCACATAATGTTAAAACATTGTTAACTCCCCTTAATGTATGCAGAGAAACAAACGTCATTTTCTAAGAAACTTCAGTAAACGTAAGTTGGCAGTAAGGTCCTTTTTTTTTTTTGTTGTTTTTGTTTTGTTTCAAATCTTATAAGAAAGGGCTAAGTTGAAGTGTATGTTTTGTATAGAAAATAGTAATAAATAAATAAATAAATTAAAAAAATAATTGAAAAAAAATTATGATTAGCAAAAGCTATTGGAAATGGACTCACGTATGCTGAGAGAATATAGTTTGATTTTTTTTTCTTAAATTGATTTTTCATTTGGAAGTGTCTAGAATCCCTGATCGGGGATTATAGCTCCGGGGGCTAAAATCCCCGGATTTGCTTTTGCGCATGCGTGAAACCAAAACCGCGGGAGTTCCGCTTTTACCGTCAGCTAGACAGACCATGGAAGTGTTGTTCAGCTAGCATTAGCTTTGCCCAACGCCATGAACTTTCGTTGACTTCACAAGGAAAGAATTCCACTCATCCGAGATAATTATGGAAGCAGAATCTGATGTAAGTACATTTACTCTAAAACGATTTTTTTTTTTTTTCATTTCATGTCAAATCATTATTTTGATGATTTTATCTCAATACCGCTGGATTCTTTTCAAAGCTGTCGGTAATAGGTCTACCTTCGTCAAATTTATTCTGATCAAGCATCTATAGATCTAGATATCTAGATCTAGGTCTAGCCAAAATCGTTTCTAATTAAGATCCAGATCCAGATCTAATTGTGTTAACCTGTCCAGTGTCATGAGCAATGACTGGGCTCCTGCCAGCCCCATCTCCAGATGTTTTTCACGCCTGATGGTGAAAAATAAAGTAAGGGGAGGAGGGAGGGGGGATTACTGTTCTGCCTTTGATCCTGTCTTTCAGTTCGAAGAAAGGAGGATTATGTCAGCATTTCGTGATTTTTTGTTTTAAGATGAGAATTTTTGTGGGTGGAAATTTGCCCGGAGAGCAGCACTCCACCTACTCTTCATCGATTTCGAACTGCCAATGATTCGACACAGCCTTTTCTCTGAAGTCCCGGTACAAATGCCAAATATCAGTACTGTTATTGTTGTGCTTGGTCACTCTGGGCTATTAGAATGCACTCCGTATACCAGATATTTGTAACGATTTATTGATCAGTTCCCCCATGGCCATGGGGTTAACCCTGTAGTCAAAAGTAGATCTAGTATCTGTTGTCTTGGCGCAATGTACAACTGGCAAGTAGTATCAGTTATCTCGCAAGCAGTATTTATTGTCTCGGAAGTATGCATGACTCACAAGTGGTAGACTACCTGTTGTCTCACAAGTAGTATCTGTTGCCTCGGCAGTATGTACAGTCGAGGGTCCCAGCAGGTTAGGGCCAGACATTGGTCTAGTTCATTTTGATTTTAGAATGCTAAACTAAATAAACATATAACACAACACCAATAAATAATTGACAAAAAAAGTTTATGTCATTTGAAACACTCAGATTAGCCAACACAGTCTGTAACTAATGTACGTCATTTTGTCCATGCAAAAAGACATTACAGTCGTATCCATTCCGTGATATACAATTAATTGGAAGCCAGTAATCGATATATGCCGGGTTACCATAGTAGAAATAGTCAGGAGCCGCAGAGAGAAGGTGGTGCCAAGAGTTCTTTGTGGGCATAACGTAGATCCCAACCTATCTGAGAAGGCAAGACATTGAGCTGCCTACTCAGATGAAGCCAGGGGGACTGTTGTCATTGAAAAAAAAATGCAGGTTTTCGATCTTCATGTCTTTTCATCGGAGTGGACATGAGGAGTAACACCACTCCTGTTAAATTTTAAAATCCAGATTTCTGAAGATATAAAATCTGGTCCGAGCACGGTGGAAAATGCATTCTACCTGCTTTGTCCTGCGGGAAGTGCAAGTTTTGCAGAATTTGCTTTGTTTTGCGTTTTTTTTTTTTTATGATGTAAAATCGCTAAGCCTTTATATACTGGAACCTAAGCTTTTATTATCTTTATTATTTATTGGATATTATTAAAGTTTTACTGAATAAAGATCAATAACTGTTCAAAACCTTCACAATCAACAGTTAATGATACATATAGGTCCATGAAGTGTCTTTTCTTCATGACAGGGAAGGGAATAAGACCTCAACTACCCCAAATTGAAAACGTGCAGAACACTTGGTGAGCTTTGTTTTTTGTGACAAGAGGATGGAGCACTGTGGGATAAGGTAAGATCAGAAAGCGATAGATCTTGCAAAAGTAAATTATTCTACAAGTTTTTTATTTATTAATATTAATTATAATAATAGTCATAATAAAAATGAATAATACTGTAATCTTAAATTGCACTTTGTATCAAAGTATTATGTATGTTACCAATACTCTCTGGGCTGTATTTTATGCCCACGTACCGATATTTCTTTTTTTTTTTTTAAAGCAAGAGTGACTAATTATCAATACTGATAACACAGAAGTGTCTTTCTTACTATCTTGATATGGACCTAATTATGAAACAGAATTCATAATACATATTGCTTATATCTTTCAGCAAGTTGCAAAGCAACCAATTCCTTTTCCTTAATTGTTTTGTGTTTCTTTATTTCAATTATCAGGTGACAGCATGATACTGGAAAATGTTCTCGGAACAGAAGCTGACATCAGGTCAACTAGAACATCGCACGAAGCGTACTGTTGCTCTCACCTTGGACCATCTACATGAATGACCTACAGAGTAACAGACATTCTAGACTAGCAGTTGGACATTAATGAATCTTCTCGTGCTCTAGCAAAATTAGAACTCACAAGACCCATGCTCCTTGGTAGACCTGGTCACCAAATTCCATCTGAACTTATTTTAACCTTTGAAGTGTCAAGTAGGCCGATCTGCCGAAGCACTAGGTCATTTTATACATTACCTGTGAATGATTTTCTAGATAGCATAATAATATTGTAACAAGATATGTTGGCAGATTTGACTATCACTATCAAGTTCTTTATAGGTTTCTGTGTTATTTTGTTTTTCTTGAATTATTAGTTGCGGTCTGACAGTTTTATCATATTTTTATAATATATTGTAACAAGATGTCCATCTTATACTATTATTCACATCTAACCTAACATTTCAGAAATTTTAATCAGTACCGGTATCAGTATGGAAACATTAAGGTTCTTTGCTGTGACATTTTTAGGGTTAAGTAATTATGCAGTTTCTGAACCTGCAGCCATGTGCACTGTGAAGCATTGCCTGTCAATTTTATTTTCACACATATAAAAATCACAATGACACTCATGTTAGCTGATTCACATTTGTGCACAAGAATTTTCAATCTAATTAAACAAACAAACAAACAAATGAAAAATAAGAAAGCTAATGCAGAACTGGACAATTTGTTTTATGAAGTTTGTGTCAAAGATACGGATAGTGTTAATGTTGAGCAGACCTGCAGTTGTGAACTTGAAATCAAACAATTATAATTAGATAAGGATGAATTTGCCTCCGATCTGAAGAGTGCAAGGCTTTTCAGAAAGCACTGTTGCTGAACTATAGGTTTTATGTCAACTTTTAATGCTGAAAGTGAAAGTAAGCCTAATAAAATTAATTTCAGGAGGAAGGGGGGTGGAGGGCATTGTGTTTATGGAATAAGGGCGGCATATATGCAGCTTTAAAGTAAGGGGAACCAATGTTTCAGCTGAAAATAATTGTGCAAAAGTAGTAAGGATAGTTCCAAAACATGGATTTTCAAAAAGATTTTTTCAAAGACAGATTTACCAAAAGCATCATCAGCAGTACACTTTCTGGGTGGGAGTCATGCAAATTCTAAATGTCAAACAACAGATCAAATTAGTAATTGTAAGCACTTCAGTTATGCTCGTCGTGGCATAAGTCATCAAAGAAGACATTATATTGAGCAGCATATTGTATCAGATACTGGGAAAACTTTGTCTTTTCGTTTTTCTGAACTTGCCTCAGATGATTCGGATACTGTTTTAGAACAAAACTCTGTACATTGTAGTGTCGACGTCTTTAGTATTTAGTAGAAAATGTTGAGGCAACCGTAATGCCCTGTCAAAGAAAGAAACACGGCCTTAAGAATAAAACTTAGGTACTTATATAACATACTGTCTTTAACAAAAACAAAGCAAAAAATACTACATTGTAATGACACGATGTTCGCTTAATTTGACTACATGTAATTTATAACGATTGTCAAAATTCGATTCGCTGGACATGTCAGAGTTTTGATTTGTAAGTGAATGTGATACACTTTACTGTTTCAAAACCGCTTCTCTACTGGAATGGTATTATTACTTCCATTTCAGTGTTTTATAAAAGTCTTTCTTTTCATATGGTTGTATGATAGTATGATTATACTTGTAGTTTATATGAATTTGTACATATTTTTTGTTTTATTTCATATTAAAATTTATAGACACATTCTGCACCTCTTTTTGATGCATAAAAATGCTGATTTTCCCCTCAGAAATACATTTTCAGTGATCCTACACCAAATATAGGAATTGAAGTAGAACTTTCAGTGATCCTACACCAAAAATGGTAGTAAAAATGATTCCTCTCCAAAAAATGCATTATGTACATACGTTAATGCAAATTCTCAACTTGCTATCCCCGTATTATATAGGAGGTTATTGTAAACATTTTTTTCCTTTTTTAGGAGAAATTTCTTATGTGGTGCAAAATGCAACATTGCATTCTTGTACTTTGTTAAGTGTATGCCTGGAAGCCTTGTAAATTATTAAGCTTGCTGTTTGATACAAATCCTATCACCAGTCCATGGCTTTTCCTTGTATTGCTGATAGTTCTATTGTTGTGAACCTCTGAATATGGCTTTCAGCCTGAAAATTGAGTGTAAAACAAAATGTTTTTTAAAGGCGATTCACTCTTATTTTTAATGTTTCATATGCCACTAATGTGGAGAGAAAATTCAATTACATGTACTCTGTAATTGCTTAAACCCTCTCAACCATCCGCTTTGGATGGAAGCCACACGGAGAGGACAAAAGCAGACTTTTACATTTTGTGGAGGCCGTTCAAGTAAAAGAAACTTGTAATGATTTTTAATTATGCAAGAGACATTTAATAGACCAAGGAGGAGAAAAATCCATTGTTTCGTTTTTAATATTGTCCTCTCTCATTTTAACTTTTAGTGGCCTTAGAGATTGCGAGAACATTGCTCTTTTCTGTGTCACTGTCACAATTTACATGTAACTAAAAAAATGGGAACATTTCATAGCAACAGCCACGCGTACTATCTTTCCTTTTTAAAAGACCTGGCCTGATGAGTTATTGATTTAATAATAATTAATATGTTTCGTAATCTATTCAACGTTCAAGGCTTTGAAAAAATTGCAAAATGTGTGACATCATATTATGCTTGACCTCTTGAGAATGGCTCGCGTACATACATGAATGTATGTATAGTATTCTGCTGTTTTTATGTATAATAATATAATGGTGCTCTATCGAATTAGAATGATGCTAGAATAAAATCATTGTCTCGTCCACCAAAGTCAGTTTTCAGTGTTGGTGTTGATACCTTTGTTCTTTAAGTAAATCTACTTTTCATTGGTGTTACCTTTTTTTCCCCTTGTATTAATGTACTCACTGTGCAATGGCACATAAGATTTGTCATTAAAGGGGAAAAAAAAAAAAAACAGAACTGAGCAAACTTTCAATGCCCTAGTCCAAATTCCTCCAAGATTTCTCTCACTGATCAACCTGGGCATGCACATAGATTCTAAGTTAGAGTAAAAGAAACCCAAGGTAGTCCTAATTTTTTTCTGAGTTAAAAGCTAAATAGAATACAAAATTAAAATAAATATGCATATAATATTCAGACTAGGAACTTCAGTGAAGACTGCAAGCACACAAACACTGGTTTTCCATTTTCAAAGGCATTGACAGGGCCTAACACTCATGTACATGTATATATCGCTGGTGGAGTGATGAAACCTCGTAACCCACAAAATTTTCGAAAAACGTTTTTTTGGCTTATTGTCTTCTCC
>JBCAUA010038097.1:0-12043 GCA_038406235.1 Peronia verruculata | reverse complement strand
TGTGAATATTGATCTGAGTTGGTCAGGGTAATTAATAAATGTGCAGTTGAAAATCAAATCTTTGCTTTACCATAAGGCTCAGAAAAGTATGCCAACAAAGATGTAAAAAAAATAAAAGCATGATCGGAAATTTGCAAGTTCTCTTTGTTTGATATGATTTAGATCTAGATCTAGAATAAATTGGCCTAAATAAAGGGAACACGTGAAATCAATCTTATGGGACAGTCCTGTCTTAGTGTGGATTTCTCAAGTGGGGACTTCATTCAGTTCTACAACAGAATAGGGGATTATGACAATTTTGTGTAGGAATAGTCGCAAGTCTGACACATGTAGATCTATCCATGTGCGGTAGGTTTTTTTAGGTCGAGTAAGACCGACAGGTGGACAGTTTTCGTGCACGCTATTCAACTTCCAGAAAAGGGACCAATAAGGCCTAGGGTACCCAAAACTTATTGGCCCAATTGGACGAACAAGCACTTCGATGTTATATTGCAAGTAATATCTGTTGTCTCGGAGTATGCATGACTCACAAGTACATGTAGAATCTGTTATCGTGCAAGTAGTATCTGTTGCCTTGGCAGTATGCACATCCGAGGGTCTCAGCAGGTTAGGGCCAGGGGTTGGTCTAGTTCATTTTGGTTATTAGACTGGAATGGTCCTACCACATGCTAAACTAAATAATACAACAGCAATAAATAATCGATAAAAAAAAATTATCAGTCATTTAAAACTTAGACAACGACAACACAGTCAGTAACTATTCTACACCATTTTGTTTGTGCAAATAGACATATTAGCAATGGTATCCATGTTGTTATATAATTGGAAGGCAGTAATCGATATGTGCCAGGTGCCAGGACTGCTCCGCTCTGAGAAGGAAATGCCGGGTCTAGTGCTATCACTTTTCATTTTCAACCGAATGATATTCTTTGCTTGAAATTTGAAAATTAGTCTGGGCCTACATTACCAATATTCATTCATTGTAATATAAGATGTATTTTTAGTTTTGTAACTTTCTTGTATGCTGTTTTAGTAATCAGCTATGAATGGCAGCTATATGGTAAACAATGTGAAATATTTTGTGTGAGACAATGCAGCAGAAATTGTTCATTTATTTTTTACCCAAGTCATGAGGACAAGATGACGTATTCATGTGGTGTGGATTTATCAGCTCTTGAGTGCATCTTAAGTTTTTTATCAGTTGTTGAGATAAGTCATATGAGTTGGCAGATAATAATCTACAGACCTATTGTGAAATAAAAGGTTAACCGGATGTGGAAATGCTGTTATCAGTATGAAGATAATTCATTTTAACAGCTATTTCAGTACATACATACTTCATTTTTTATGACGTCTCATTTTGAAGTAGTTTACTGTAGGCTACTCATTTTTATAAGTTAATGGAGCAGTAATGACTTTCATGTTTTGGTAATCAGACAAAATAGATATAGTCTTCAGAATTCTTGTTTGAAGTCAGGGGTGCAGGTTGACAATGATTTCTAGGGGAAATATTCACAGGGTAGTCAGTCTTATCAAAAGAAAATAACACCAATTAAATATATATCATAAATATGCTGTTTATTATCTTCTGTGCCAGCATCAAGCAAGTTCAAAATCAACCTCCTCTATCCTGATCTTGCCATTGATGAATTCGGCAATAGAGGCTTTTGGACTCTCATTTACAACCAGGTACCTGTGCCTTCCTACTGCAATTTTGTAAAAATAAAGAAACATAGTTTTTTTTTTTTTTTCTTCTTTATGAACTTTGCAGATTGGTTTGAATTGTATCAGTTTTTGCAAAACAACAACAGCAACAACAAAAATTAAAAATCATTATTACAGTAATAATTTACATGTTTATAAAATATTTACATTTATAAAATATGCAGTTTTTAAAATGATTTGTGCTGTTTCATGAATTTTTTCCAGTAAATTCTTTCATTCTTTCTTTCTTTCTTTCTTTCTTTCTTTCTTTTTTTTCTTTCTTTTTGAGTACTTCTGCTACTCTCACTTTCCTCAGTTATAATCTCACCAGAAGATTCAAAAAAAATATTTTCCTCGTATTTTCTTTGTGTTATTTTTTGTGAGTTACGTTTTCACCTTCTGTTCACAGGGATTTGAAGTGGTTGTTGGAGGCAGAAAATACTTTGGTTTCTCATACTTTGTCAACACCACCAGCTACTGTGACACTGTAAAGGGAGGATGGTCTCACAATGTGCTGGGACAAGACTGGGCTTGCTTCAATGGGATGAGGGCCAAGAGCTCAAGGAAAGAGTACAGAGCACCAGTAGTAGACAACAGTCTGAAATTTGACCACTTGTTAGTAATTTTCCACATCAGAGTTAGTTGTCCTGTCAAAATATCATCTTTTACCAGTTGAAATATCAAGGAGCCCCCGAGCCAGTCTGTCAAAGCCTTTTATATATTTCATTTGAATATATTCCAAAACATTTCCAAATCAGTTGGAAGGTTTGCATCTTAGTATTTGCCATTGAATCTAAGCTGTCATATGTCTTGATTATGATTAAAAATATTCATTCAGCCAGTTTCAACCCAACACTCTGTGTTAATATTCAGAATATAAATTCAATAATGTGAAGTTTCAAAAAAATCTCCAAACAGCTGCCATTGTTTATCAGACTAAGCACTTAAAGAGTAGTAACTGCTTCACAACTATGCCAATTTTGCAGTCTAGTGCTAAGCATCAGCCATTGTTAACATCCACCTACACTCAGTCCCACTCACTGTGAGTGAGCAAAGTGGCACTCATCCTGTGTTTTCCCACAGGTAACCAGAACCATCGACTGTTATTAAAGATCACTGACTGTCTTCCTCTTAATATCAGTTGTTAAACATTATCATTATGAATCCCTCGGAGGAGAAAAAAAAAATGTGTCTGTATTTACTTGTACTGCACAATGGGAATTGGTTTTGACAAGTATTTTTGGTTGGTTTTGACAAGTATTTTTGGAAACTGTTGGGCAAAGTATGTTCTGATTGTTTCATGATTTTAGATTTCTGTTCTGGAAGATGGGCAAAGGAAACAGGCTACTGAACTTTTTCAGAGAGCAACTGTTAAAACATACCTCATGGCTTTTCTGAATGATTATGACATGCTTGAGATCAAGTTGTGAATGTGGACTATTTCACAGGATTAATTCCAACGAGATGGTGATGGCCATCAACCAGCGACAGAGGTCTTGGCAAGCCACAAAGTACAGCCAGTTTGAAGGCCTGAGCCATGAAGATTTCATCAGCATGGCTGGAGGACGAGGCTCCAGAATTGTTAGGTATGAGAAATTCCCACTTTGAGTAGATCTAGGTCACTGAGGCACCAATCATTAGGCAGCTTATGCTTGGTTAAATTTGCTTATTGTCGTTGAGATGTATCCGGTCACTGAAATAGTTAGAATTTTTTTTTGATGTTTGTACATAAGCATGCATATAGTTTGTGGGGGACAAATTACATCAAATTGTTGATAGTCTTTAAGCTGACCAATGTTCCTCTGATCATGGCAATGAATGTGAAAGCTTTCTAGACTAATTAAAAAGGACTACAATCATGATTAATGATGATTAGGTCAGCAAGCAGAAAGAAAGGCATGGTGATGCTGTCCATGCTTAGAAAATGCATTTGGATGCTTAGTTGCAAGAAATTTTTCTGAATAACCGCTAGATGTAATTTTGTCATGTTTAAGTGAACATTAGCCATGATCTATAAGCTTACAAGATATATAATGACATTACTTCTATTTCCAGCCTATTATAAAGTAATTGATATGTTATTACCTTTTATTGTGAGCAAAACCAGAGAGATTAACTCAACTAAAAAGGTTGCATCAGTGTGAATAAAATCCTACAAACCATGGAATTAGTGCTTTGATCATTTAAAGTCATACAAAATAGTTGCCTAGATTTTATATATAAAGAATTTTTTGATATTATGCATTTGCACTTTATAGCATTTGAAGTGAACATCTTTGTTGAGTTCACTTTCACCTGTGCGAACATGTCAGTAAATGGCCTTGGAAAATGTTAATTTTGGTTATACCATCCCTTAACATTTGTAGAATCTCAGTCTGTTAGGTATTAGTATAGACCCTGAACAGAAATACATTGTTGAACAAAATTTGAATTTGTGCTCTTTGCTATTCTTACAGTAAGCCCCGGGCAGCTCCTCTTACACAAGAACACAAGAAACTGATGGCCACTCTGCCTGAGTCTTTTGACTGGAGAAATGTCAATGGTGTCAACTTTGTGTCTCCTGTCAGGAACCAAGGTAAGATTTCGAACTGCCTTTTCTTTCCACTATCTTGCTTGTATTTTACCTTAAGAACAAAATTTCAGGTGATAGACATAATAAGCTGAGAATTTTTTATTTTTTTTCTTTGGTAGCATTTAGTTCGAAACTCATCAAAAAGAGGAAAAGTAATCTTTTACAAAATATTGAATTTTAAAATGGATACTCTACAATAAATATTCACGAGAATAGAATGGTCTATAAAACTAACATATATTAACATATACAGATAAACATGGGGACCCTCTTTGCCCACCAGGTTTATATGTTAAAACTGCCCTGCCTATTCCTGGTCAATGATAAAAAGAAAATATGACAGAATGATGAAAAGTTGAATTTGAAGTTATGATAATTTGGATGGATAATCCAGGGACACAATTCTATTAGCTTATATATTTTCTTCCTACAGCCCAGTGTGGGAGTTGCTATGCTTTCGGCTCTCTTGGCATGGATGAGGCTCGGGTTCGAATCCTTACCAACAACACACAGCAACCAGTATTCTCCACCCAGGACATTGTGGAATGTAGCTCGTACTCACAGGGTAAGAGCATATCATGCAGCTGTTTACGGTAGATCTGCTTGTGTACAAATGGAGTGGCTCCACATCTTCTGCACAGACTCATTTCATATTATTGAGTTCAATGTGAAGTGAATGTGGGGTGAATGCACAGACTTAGTGGAATCATTTCTCCTTCCATTCATATTCATGGTTTCAAGAAGGAGGCTTTGTTGTGGGCTAATAATGGGTGTGAAAATGCACAATAGTCTTTGAAAAATGTGTCTGGTTGATGGTGAATTCAACACACTGTGAGAGTGAAACAAAGTAGATTGTAAATTTTACCTCAGTACTAAAGACAGTTCTCTGTGAACCTAAAGGGATTGTGATGCAAAAGTGAGTAGAAGGAGATGCATTCTCTGTGTTTGAATGGGTTTTGTAGACTTTCTGTGTTTGCACTGAGAAAGTTGTGAGAGTGTGAAAGTAATACAAAGCCACTTTGTTTGGGCCACTGGTCTGAGCCTGAACAGCAAATTTCTAAATTTTTATCATTTCCTTATTTTAGCTGTCATTGATATGCTAATATCTCCTATCTTTCTCCATCTAATTGACTTCGTTTTGGTGTCAAATTGAATGGATTTTGAATGTTGGACAAAATGATAACCATTTTTTTTAATTAGTTTTACTGCACAATCTTTCATTATTCAAAATTATATATACACATCTTGATATTCCTTTAATAACTCATAAAAGCATGGTCTGTGCAGCATTTTATTTTCTGTATATACTTTGATTAGTCTTTTGATGTGTAAATGTAGTAACCGTGTTAGACACAATATAGCTGTATTCATGATGACATGCCGTTAAATCCCAACATAATCAATCAATCAATCAACTATAATTCAGTTTGCCCAAATCCCTACTTATGACTCCTTTTCAGTAAGAGAGACATATATTGTCACTTAGTCTCAACATTGGGAGAAAGTTGTCCTCTCTTATTTTAGGTTGTGCCGGTGGCTTCCCATACCTCATTTCTGGTAAATATGCTGAAGATTATGGCTTGGTCTTGGAGGAGTGCAACCCTTACAAAGGCAAAGACGGAACGTGCCATACAAAAACTGACTGCCCCCGTCATTACTTCACCAACTACAGATATGTTGGAGGTTATTATGGAGCGTAAGTATCATATTTTCTATTTTCTTTCATTCGTTTTTTTTTTTTTTTTAAACTTTTTGCCAGTGCAGCGCTTCCTGCTTTTAAATTAAGAGTAAGATATTCAAGCAATGATTATTCAAACAATGCCCATTTTCCTTAAAAGAAAAAATATTAAGATAGTCAGTGGTTACAGTTTAACACTTAGCTTGCCAATAGCAAAACTAGCAAATTTTTGAGATAGGTAGATATTGTTCTATATGTACATTATTATACTGATTTATGAACCATCAATTGTCATGGCTTTATGATGGTTGACTACGGTGTCTTGTACTGAAGGTTTATAGAATAGTAGTTTTCGAGTACATCTAAATTATCTTGGTAACCTAAGTGTTATAAGAAAAATTATGATCCAATAACAAAACCAGTTATCATTGTATTTATGATACAATTCTTGTTGGCCCTAAACAATAATAAATCTTCTGGGGTTAGAAAAATGTATTTTTCAATTTCCCTTAAATCTTATGATTTATCAGATAATAGATAAGTATTTGGCTGTCTGCTTTATAAATTCAAGAGATAAAAAATATGAGAAGCCAAAAGATCTTAAAGCTGATATTTATGAATAGTTAAATGTTCATATGATTAATAGTACACATACAGACATGTGTAAAATAACTTGCTTGCTCTTGCATGCTTGAGAAAAAGTGAGAAATAATCAATAAGATTTTCATAGTTTCTAAAAACTAAGGAATAAATATATGTATACTTGCTAGTCTATATGTCTTGCATCCAAGGCAAATGAGGCGGAAGTCGCACTGGGTGATTTCGAGCTACGGCCATTTCTAACTATTTTCTGATTCAGATACCAAATTTATTTCTTTTTGTTTTCACAGAACAAAAATTGAATCTTTTATAACCTGAAAAAAAACAACAACATTTTGGTGTAAATTTTGGTACGTTAGTGGGAAAATAGTTAAAAATTGCTGTAACTCGAAACTGCGTGGCGTAACTTCTGACTGATTTGCCCTGGTCGCAAGACATAGGACCATTGTGTTGAGTACAAAAGAAGAGAAATTGAAGTGCATTATTGTTCTAAAAACTGAGATGATGAAACTGTGGTTGAACAGTTTTTGTATGTTATTGATATACTCATTTCTGTAATAATTTGTTTGCTCAACTGTATTATAGTATAAAAATATGTGTGATGGACCCATAAGATGTAAGAGTAGAAACAGCTGTGTTTTCAGCAGTAATTTCTGTAAAATGTAGAATGCACATGTGTAACAATCTTGTCTTCACTGCTACATTTCAATAAAATGCTAAAGTACTCTGCGGAAGAGAATTTTACATTTGCTATCAAGATTCAAATTGCATTGTATATGACGTTTAGCAATTTGTTTTCCTTATCATTTGTCACAAACGCAAGCTGAAACACTGAAATTTTATCATATTAAATTAAATCTCACAGTTGTAATGAAGCCTTGATGATGCAAGCCATCTACGACAACGGACCCATTGCCGTTAGTTTTGAGGTGTACAAAGACTTTATGAACTACAAGTCAGGAGTCTACCATCACATCACGGATGCTTCGCTATCATTTAATCCATTTGAGATTACCAACCATGTAGTTGTAGTTGTGGGCTGGGGAGTGGATTCAGAATCCGGGGAAAAGTACTGGATTGTGAAAAACAGCTGGGGTGAGGAATGGGGATTGCAGGGATTTTTCTGGATCCGCAAAGGCACGGATGAATGCTCGATTGAAAGTATTGCAGCCGAGTCAACACCAGTCCTTACTTTTAATAACTGAAGGAATGAAAATTTAATATATATTAATCCTTATTAGTTAAGGAGTAAATGGTCACTATATCTAACTCATTACAGTTCAAAGTGATGTTAATTTTGACACATAAGATAAAAGATAAAGATAAGCTGAAAGATGAAGCATGTGAAAAAAACCTGTGAATTTCATATAATCTTTATAGAAAATGATGATAAATGTTTAGCTGTCAATCATTGTAGAAAATGAATTTATGAGCTGTATTGAAAATACTTCATTACTCATTGGACGTACTGAAAATACAATGTTACTCCAGGTTAATACCTTTGTGTATTACTATTAGAAGTAATCTTTAGTCTTAGAGGATCCTCATCTTTATTCCAGTTGCCATAAAGTGGTTTATGACAGTATAATTTTGGAATGTGATCTTTTGAGTATGTGATATAAAAAATTGTTGAATAATGATGTTACTCATTTGGCTGTCTGTTTGTAGCAAAAGAGCATTAGGAATAAAATTGTCTCACGGGTGAGATGCGAAATGTTTTACATGTCAGAATTGGTTTTACCGTATAAAGTGTTTGTATATTGAAACCATGGGACCACTCTCCTCTACCTTGCATCATCAAGGCTTCGAATGCTGTCTTTATCACTCGACAGGAAGCACTGCTTAGTAGAATGATAATTTTCAGTTTGATGTGTGCCCCTTTGGATTAAAAAAAAAAAAATAAATAATATACGTGCAGTATTTTTTTTATATACTTAGTATAATTTGGCTTATTTCCACTAATTATAAGATTTACATCTGAAAATGAGGAGAAGATTCTGTTGATTTTCATTTTCACAATTTTGTTTTTTGGTAGAAAGGTATTTGAAATTCACTAAAGTAACTTTTCATTGCATTGCGATTTTCTATACCTACCTATATCTGTCATCTGACAAATGCAGTGAGTTGACCTGTCACCTGACAGCAGCTATGGCTTGAAGAAAATAGTTTTAGGAAAATGGGCCTGTTTTTGAATGTAGTAGTCTTTTGTATTTAGATGTAAAGAGTTAGTCAGAAATTTTGAGTGCAATGATATACTAAGAACCACTGTTTCCTGTGCAGCAGCATCTCTTCTCTAAGACATTGCAGAATGGAAATTTTCTTTTTAAAATGAGTAGGGTAACAAAACTGATCACTAGCAGGGATGTCAAATTGCCTACTTTTTGCCTGTCCGTAGTTTCTCTGTTGGCCCCAGATCCGGTATTATTTACCATTAACTTACTTCATTTTGACATATTGCTAAAGAGTAAGTCGGGAACTTTTCCCGTTTTAATGAAGACAGATTGACATCCCTGCACTAGTTATATATTGAAGGAATGTTTCTAAAAGTTTGACTCAGCACGATCCCAAATTTGATAAAGAATGCATTTATAGTTTTCACATAAAGAGTTTGCTCAGTTTCCATTTTTGGATATTCATTTGCAGTTGTAATGAAGCCGAGATGATGCAGGCAGTGTATGAGAATGGCCCCACTGGTGTAGCTTTTGAGGTGTACAATGATTTCTTCAACTACAAATCTGGTATTTACCACCACACTTTTGAAGGCGCTGAGGGAGACTTTAACCCTTTTGAGCTGACTAACCATGCTGTGCTTGTGGTGGGCTGGGGCAAAGATGCTTCCTCTGGGGAGAAGTACTGGATTGTGAAAAACAGCTGGGGGGAGGAGTGGGGAATGGATGGTTACTTTTGGATCCGCAGAGGAATGGATGAGTGTGCAATCGAAAGTATTGCTGTTGAGTCTTTCCCTCTTTACACCAATGTTTCTTAAATAACAGAGCCAAGAAATTTTGGACGTGATAATAATTTAGCTCCACTATTCATCACAACACAAATTGACAGCATTGTCGAAAAATCTTTTTTGTTTTAAAATTTTACTAGAAGCAGAGAAATAGGAATCATCCTGGAAGGTTCACATCTACAGCTTTAAATATAAATTTTTGTGTGTGTTTTTTTGTTGTTGTTTTAAATCAGAGAACGAAACAATGATCTCTTTAATGTTTATTTTTGTGCTTCTGCTTTAGTTTTATTCCTTTCAGCAACAGCTTTATAATAAAATGTTTTTATTATATACATTAGCTTGTGATTTTCTGAATTATATTAGTGATGCCTTGTTTTGGAGCAAGAGAGACAACAAATAAATCTGCAAACAAATTACTTGTACAAATGAGTTTTCAGGAGGTTTGGTTGGAAATGAAAATTACACCTGTGTATAGTTGTGTATTAAGACTGATTCTGATTGCCAGTTTTTTGTTTTTGGTGAGTACTTGTTAGATTTATGATTATATTTATAAAAAAAATCAAACCCATGAATTTAAAGTAATCCCAACCATTTTAACTGCATTTACAACTTATCAGTCCCGAGCATATGATGGCGTCTTATGAGATTTATGATTGTAAAAAAAATTACACCCATTATTTTGGAGTGGCCACAACTATCTTTACTACATTTACAACATTGGGTGGTGCCAACCTCAGGTAATTGACGGGTTATAGTACAACATGCATTTGCAGGCATTTTTTTTTTTTTGTTCTCTTTGGATGATAGTTTTATATGAATAGTCTCAAAGTTTGTATTTTACAAAAATTGAATAAAAAGTGCTTATTGATGCTTGTGAATGAAAATAAGTTTAATTGTAATTGAAATGAACAGTTTTGTATAATACATTCAGGTCAATGTTGAAATTGATGAACTGTATGATGTATTATTTTTTCTACTTGGAAATTTTCATAATAAACGGCATTATTTGCTTTACATTGACATGTATTTTGCTGTTGTTGGTGGTGGTGAAGAGTGATTGGTAAAAACTTCAAGGTAATTTTGTTTTGAGCTATGAAGGCCTTTGTTTTTCTTGTACTTGCATACACCCTGTCTCAAACATTTCCTGAAGATATTTTACATGAGGAAAAGTAAGATCTGATAAATGAAACTAAAAAGGAAAACAGCCCTAACAAATGTCTTGTGACCAGGACAAATGAGTCGGAAGTCGCCCCAGGCAACAAAGATATATGGCTGTTTTTGGTCATTTTTAACTACTTTCCAACTAAGATACTAAATTTTTTTTCCCACAAAATGTCAATTTAACCTTTTTTTAATGTGAAAAGAAAAGAAATATTTTGGTATCATAGTCAGAAAAATAGTGGAAAATGGTAAAAAAATGACTCTGACATGAACTCACCTGGAGCGACTTGCGACTCATTTGCCTTAGGTGCAAGACAAATACCCAACAAGCTTAATCCTTATGTTGTCTAATATAATGATAAGATTTTGTAAATATAGTTTTTAAGTTCTTATATATTATATTATGTGTTGATTTCAAAGAGAATCAAAGCCGGAATAATAAATAAAAAAATCAGAGGAAAGAAGCGTGGAATATTGTCTTTGTTGATAAAACTATATCTAGCTGATTTCATTCCAAATTTGAAGCTGTCAGCGTGTTTTGCTTAAAGCAGTTATACTTTATTTTTGATGATCATGCATAAATGATAATTTATAAATCTAGTAGTAGTATAGATTGAAAAATGAAAATGAATTCATGACCAGCATCAATAAATATTTTTTACATTAATTCTGAAGGTGGAAAGGGGTAGATAATTTTGATGACATTCGTAATAAAATCTGTGTTGTCTCCCTTTAATAGCTGTAACGAAGCCTTGCTGCTGGAGGCAATCCACAAAAGAGGTCCAGTGATCGCATCTTTTATGGTCTACTCTGACTTCATGAACTACAAATCTGGCATTTATCATCATGATTTTGGTTTAGGGGACAGCAGATTTAACCCTTTTGAGCTGTCGAGCCATTCACTGCTGTTGGTAGGCTGGGGAGTGGAGAACGAGACAGGAGAAAAATATTGGATAGCCAAGAATACTTGGGGAGAGAACTGGGGTCTCCAGGGTTATGTCTTGATTCGGCGAGGCTCAGACGAGTGTGCCATCGAGCACAGTGGCGTAGAATCTACACCAGTCTTTAAATTTCCCTGAATTCACTGTGAGACATGTATGAGTATAACTAGCTAAGCAGAATTTTTGTTAAAATTTAAACAGATTTATCAAATCTTTCCTACTTCCAAACTTAACCCACTAAATAAATGCCAAGGGGCTAATTTGATCTAGGTCCCTGGCTTCCTGTGGGTAGGGAAGGCTGACATTTAGCCTTCATGGATAAGGGCAAATATATTTTGGAGGTCCTGTGTGTATGTTACGCACGTTAAAGAACCCTTGGCAGTTGAAAATTGATGGAAGAGTAGGCCTGAGTGCCGCTGTGGGGGCAAAAT
>JBCAUA010038086.1:0-26120 GCA_038406235.1 Peronia verruculata | reverse complement strand
GATCCAGATTGACAAGCCCGGCAAGGCGCGCCGCAGGGCGTTGTAGCCCTTAGGCTGGGTCGCAGTTCTAGAGTTAATAATCTGCTGTTTTATAGGTAGATCCTATCATGAATACTTAGATCTAGATCTAGATCTAGACTAGATCTATGAATGATCAAGACTAGAGAGGTAGTGCAACGTCATGGACAACCTATGCAAAATGCTGTAAAACAATAAACAAAAAACGTGTCAGCGGTGTTATTTATGTGAAAACATCACCCCATCAATATGTTTATTTTGCAAAATGAGACAACTTGTAGTTCTTTCGCTGGTTCTCCCTGCCATTAATGCCAATTTGCCTGTGATGTCATCTTTTTTCACATATCTTCATGCTACAAAGCTGAATGACTCATGGCTGACTAGTGAAGCTGTATCAATTTGAGCCTCTGGAAGTTTGCTTTGACTCTGTGTTGGCTTGGGGACACTGCAGGCCCACATCGGACCATCTTACTGACCAATGTTTCCCTGTCCCTCTCTAACTCCTCTCTTCACATGTGATAATATTTGCAATGAGCCAATGATAGGAGAAAGGATCTTGTATGTCAGTTTCATGTGGATGTCAATTTTATCACCCTTCGTCATACACACTATTTCAGTTACAGACTCATTGGTCCAAACCATTTCACATAGAGGTGTATTTTTACATTCTTGGCTATAGAATCTCAGTGTAAAATGACAGCTTTTATCCCTATAACCACGTGGACTTAGATCATTCGTATTAGATCAGACCGGCTGACGTTGATGGGGCAGCAGTGACTACAAAGAAATACAGTCGAACCACTTATAACAAGACCGCTTTTAACAGGAAATTGCTTATAACAGGAGCATCGCTAAACCCCATGTCCACTCCTTCTTTGGCATTAGTAACATATTGTCTCGTGTAGCTGTAGTCCACGACAGTCGAATATAAAAGATACCTCCACCACTAGGCGCACACAATACGGTCCACTTGTATGCCTAGTGGTACTTCGTAACTGCCCGAGGTGCATAAGTAGGTCAATTACACTACAAACATGATCGCTTGACCACTATTATTTCATTGGCTTTGTTCACTGAATGCGCCCTAAGGTGGGAGGGGATGAGTGAAGGTGGAGGGCAATGAAATCAGGCTAGTAGCCTGGGGAATGAGGAAGAGAGAGAGAGATGGCTCATCCATAACTCATATGATATACAAAACAGGCTGAGGTGGCGGGTCCACATGAATAAAGAAAGGACTCACATCTTTAACTCATAGTGTTTAGTAAGATAGATGCAGATCTTACTGTTCCAGACCACTTGGTTCAGTTACTCTATCAACAATGATGAAAACGCAAGTTCAGCTGCTTACTACACATTTTGCGGTGTTAATATGGCAATGAGTTTCAGCTGCTGTAAGACGTGGATTAAGCAAGATATTTTCCCATCGCTTATTTTATCACTCCGATAGCACTCCTATTCCCCACATCACCTAGTAATTATTGCTTTTCACCTCAGTCCCATACCAGTGCACACAAGAGATCAAGAACAAAGGGACTGGTATGGTAGGAGAAGGGAAACAGTGGGTGAGGTAATAGGCTCAGTTCTCAGCACTGTGTTGGGGACAGCGATGGGGGAGAGTCTGGCGCGAGGCCAGTGAAGTGTTAGATGTCCACATGGTCACTTGCTCTGTAAGACTTTTGACTATTAGTACTAGTATATGAACATAGCATGAGTTCTAATATAATGCATTGCATTAACTATTCAGTGTTATCATTATCACTATGGTTTTTGCTGAATCACAAAAAAGTAAAATAATTCAATGAAGGGATACTATCTATGAAAAAAAAACATTTTCCTATAAAGAAGCAATTAGCCAGCACTGGATACCTTTTACTTCATTGTATGTTGGTTATAACAGGATTCGCTTATAACTTTTCTTTGGTCCCAGCAATCTTGTTTTATCAGGTTTCCTCTGTATATATACAAGTTATCTAATGGCAGCATAAAATGAGAGCACAAGAAAGCTACCTGATAATAATATTGACTAATAGATACATGTATTTAGGCCACTTTGGCTTTCATTTATAGCAGTTATAGCTCACTTCTGCCCTTAGTAGCTTAGTTGCTGGTCAATGCCAAACTTGTTGAGGAGGTCAAGTGGTCAGGGGAGTCAGGGCATTATTAATCAATATGGTATACGAAGAGACTACATTTATTTGATAACCTTTTCATGATCAATGTTTCTTTTGATACTAGTTACGGAATATTTGAGAGGACTTGAGTGGGCCATGTGGCCCTTGGTTTCTGTTCTTCTCTTCTTTTCAAGAGGATTTCATCTTTGGGCATGGAATTTCTTGCTGTTTTATTTGGTTTAGTTATTTGAAGGAGTGTCTTTTGAGTTGTGCATACTTGTTATTGTGATAATTTTTCAAACTGAAGCCAATAAACCCGAAGTTCAAGTGACATGGTGAAAAAAATCATAACCACAGCGCAATAAGGAGCTACAAACACCTGACTATCCTGCGATCGACAGTTCACAGCCACACAATAAACCATTGTTTACAAACTGGATAGGCTCACTCAAGCATAGAGTTAGTGTGCCTTCAGGGAAAAAATGATGTCAACCCCAGTTTACGGTCAGTTATGGAAAACACGGGATGACCAGAGTGGTCTTAATGATCCTGTCTCTTTAACTGTTAAAATCTCAAATTTAAGAAGCCATTGGTTTCTAGTTTGTATGCCAATAGGTTTACAATAACTGTATCATTTCATCTGAGGGAAAAACAAACAGAAACTAGACACAACGAATTGATGTTGCACTATCACTTTAAGTATTATGATTCCAGTGTTCACACATATAGGCTAAGTGATGTAATCGTCACTAGATTACATCAGACTAGAGTTATATTTGTATTTCTGGAAAGTAAATTGCATCATGACAAAGTGTATAATATTATCAATAAGCATGTCACATTTTTATTTTTTTCATTCATTTTCTATGATTTTCCATCTTATTTGACCAGCTTGCAGGTAAATCTCACAAAAGTGGGCTTCAGAATTTGGATCTTTTGCTCAACAGACAGCACCTTCAGAATCACATGTTTCATACAGCAGTTGTAAGCACCTCATCAGAGAGAGAATCGTTGATGTAAGTGAGATCCTGAAGCAGCTGACTAGACTTTTAGTTTAGTCATTTAATTATATCCATTAAAGTAATTTTTATTGATCTTTGAGCTTTAACTACAACCAAGAGTTTTTAATGGTAATTTCAATAACTGCTTTATATTCAATCACATGAGAAGCTAATTACCAGAAAGTTATAGAAAATTTTTTCTCACAATGAAAGTGAAGGCTTGACTTACAGAAATTACTCTATGGTAATGAAATACAGTAATCTCAAATTTATCCATTGTCAAGTTATTTGTCAGGCGACGTTATTTGGCGTTCCCAATCCTTTCGGCGCAATGCACGTTCCATCTTTCCGCCTCTGTTTGTATTCGGCAGAGCTGGCGCGATGGCTGTTGGCTCAGCTTGACCCAATTTCAGGAATTCCCACATACATTTATGTACAGTACTGCACTATAGAATTGTAATATTGTTAATTTTACTGTTTTCAATTACTGTATTATCATTATTATTATTACTGCAGAATTAAGTATTGTTATTATTGTATTAGGGTTATCTATGTACCGGGGGGGGGGGGGGTACTGTTGCATTATTCTTTTTTTGACAATATCCCTCAAGATCGTGGCTGCTATGCACAGGATAAATGAGAGATTACTGTATATACTTCTGCCTTGGATCGTATTTGGTTCAAATCGTTGTTTCTTTTCCTCATCACCTGCAAATTTGATTTCAGGCCAAGTGAAATAACAGAGGCTGACTATGAAACAGTTGCAGAAGAAACCCTGGATTCTTTGACAGAATTTTTTGAAGATCTGCCCGAGTCAGAAAGATGCAATGAAGATTATGATTGCGCCTATGGGGTATGCTCCTGAAACTTATTTTTTGCATTTGACCTTAAGTTATTTCACTTTTTGTATGTGTATTTGGCATGTTTATTTGCCATATATGATTCAGAATATATCCTTGTAAACTTACTAACATGTTTGGTTGCCATGGATATTTTTTAAATTTTTTTCTGTTTTTCAAAGTCTACCTCCTTTTTCTACTGCCACACAAAATGATTCCAAACTGCTTGACATTTTTAATATTTGTATCTCTAAAAAATGACACAAGCACATTGAAGTTTCATTGATAGTTTTTTTGTTTCTTTTTTTTTAATGAATAATAATATGTGAAAGCCAGATTTGCCATTTTTATTCATTCAATAATCTTTTCTCAAAGAGTAAGAAAATAATAAAATCTGTGTCATTTTCTTTATTATGTCGAGGAAAGTATGTTGATCAAATTTGATGAAAATATGTTGGTATGTTTTGGAGGAGATAGAAAAATGAGGCAGAACACTAGAAGTTTCAAGAAAAATGCAAAAAATGAACTCTATTGACTGTGGAACACACTGAAAAAACTTCAGTGAGTGAAACGTTGCAGTTTGGCTGATGGGACATCAAAGTAACCATAGACTATGAAATATGAAGCCCCCTCGCTATAGATTTTCCTGGAGGGCTTGTTCTAGCATCTCAATGACCTTGGCATCTATATTTGCTATTTGATAAGCTAGTATACTCTAAACATTTCCTTTCTTTCATTTTCACTGAATCTAAATGCGTGAGCTCCCCAAACAAAGTCCAGTGATTTTTTTTAACAGTAGAAATCCTCACAAAACCCATGTTGAACTCAACTATCTGTGATACCAGTACAGGCAGATTAAAAGATTTGACTATCAGGGATGTCAAACTTCCGACTTTAGTCGGAATTACGACTTTTTGGTCGTCACGACTTTCTTACTTTTTGGTCGTTGCTGACTTTCCTACCTTTGGTTGGTCAACTGCCAACTTTCGCTGAATCCACGAGACAGTTGCGGTTTTTTAATACTTTGCGACTCAAATTTTGCACGATGACAATAATGAACCGGAAGTACAAAAAGAGTTATCCTCATAGATAACTTGGACAGTAGTCAGACAGTTGTTTGGCGGCTGTTTGAAGATCGAGATCGAAGTTCGTAGCGCTTAATTCCTCACACCTGACAAAATGCTGTCGAATGGTCACGTGAGAGTTGTTGATTAAAAATCAGCACATCAGAGCCCTGATAACAGCAAATAATGTGCCCATGATCCTAGAAAGACTAGTGTAAGAGGGCAGCCGTTCGCGATTTAGATCTAGAGATTCTAGATCTAGGAAATAGATCTCGTTCTAATGTAATAACGCTCGATGATTATGTTGACGGCACTGCCTCTGGGAGCGGTTTAGTTCATGGATTTTCCACTAGTTGCATAATTTTATAGGCCCATCCCAGGATTTTGTGAAGACTTGCAAAACTTTTCTCAAAAGAATGAAAACTACTAGCAAACATGAAAACCCTAGATTTTTTATGTGTCTTTTATCTTACGCAAGTGGACAGCGCGCAGGGGGGGGTCATCAGATGAATATTTCTGACTTTTTTTGTGAAAACAGTTTGACATCCCTGGACCATACCATTTCCTTCAATTCAATAGGGAATTTTAACTGAATGTTGACACCCCCCCTCCTCCCCCCAACCTGCAATAAAAAATATTCTGCAGTAAATAATTTTTTTGCCATGGGCACATTTCGGACCTGTAATCTGGTACAGAAATTATTGCTCTTTCTAAAAGTTCTTCTTTTAGAAATTGATATTTTGACCCCCACCTGGCCAGTCCAGGTGCCTGTCTCCTCCTCCTCAGAAAAAAAAAAAAAAAGATGCCGACACTGACAGTTTTAAGAAGCGGGAACTTGTTGGCTTGTGTCAAAGTGCGGAGAGTGCAGGGTTCGAGTTGGACCCAGATGGTACTTTAAAGTGTAAGACTGACACAGCAGAGGCAAAATTGGCAGTACCAGTTAATGGCATGTGCATAAATTTGCCCATTCCTACCCAGCTTGATGTGTCAAATGAATTTAACCAGAATCCGAATTCAGTGTTGAGATCATTTGACACCTTATCTTACCCTGCCCAGTCAAGAGACTGAAATGCCACAAATTTGCCTTATCCTTTGGCTGTGCTTCCAGTGGGAAATCCCGCAGGGTTTTTCACAAAATTTTGTGTTCTACTGTTATAAATATTTAGATAGGTATATACTTATTCATTTTATGTCCAGCTGAAATACTTCATGTAGACAAAGACCATGTCCAGTTTTATGTATATTCCAGATTAGTAATTTTGTCATAGTGGAATAACACTCTATGCTATATTTTCTTATCCAAATTTTGACAAATTTTCAGACCCAAAGGACACAGCTGAATTTGGTATCAAATTTTAACTTTGGTTTGTAGATTCAGAATTTAAAGGTTTTGAAGTTAGCAGATGCCTCTTTGCAGAGGATATACATCATTGATGGGGGTACCCTCTAAGATTTGTTGAAGTAAAAATATAATCATTACAGCTTAGTTTTATGCAGCGGAAGCAGACTAGTCCAGTGAAAAAGCTTCAGATTGTTATAAATACTTCCACATGCCTAGTAGAGTACAAAAGAACTGAAAAACAAACATGTGCCAAAATATTGCCACACAAGACGACTTTCAGGAAAAAAAATTATACAAATGGAAAATTTCATTCATATCACCTTTCAGTAGCTGCAGTAAACTTAGAACAACAGTAGAATACTGGGGAAAGTACTTTAATTACACAAAATTTAAACATTCATAAAAGTTTTGTATTATATTATTGACATCTATATATGGTAATTTTATGTATGGTTATTGTATTTGAATACATGTAGTCTAATGATCTCTTATTGTTTGACCTAAATACTATTTACCTTCAAAAGAGAAAAGGAGAAGAAAAAAAACTTGAAAGGTAAGCAGTTAGAAAAAATGTTTTATAAAGCACATCATGTTACAAAAAGAAAAATGCGTGTTGTTTTGATTTTTGTGGTTGAGATGGTTTGAACACAAAAAGGTAAAAACACATTTTGTACAGTAATACTGCATAAGGGGGAGGGCGTCCTTAAATATGGATTTTGTCAAAAAAAATGTGATTTTGCACTTGTCTTAAAAGTACTTCTTTTCTGCATGTAAAAATGGTATAAAAAAAAAAGAAAAGAAAGACTGCCTTTTCTGTGCAGAAAAAGCAAAAGACTGCCTTTTCTGTGCCAAAAGCACTTGAATATCACCTCTTCTAGCAGTATCACGAGGTCTAGTGCCAGGGATAGAAATTGAGTGACCACTATAAGGCGAGAAAAACTGCTGATCATGTTAATTATCACTATAACGTGCTAAAATGACTTTTCCCATCCTATAAATAGCTGAATTTTGCTTTCTTTCTGCTACTAATAGCTCAGTTGTCAACTATATGTCATAGTAAAGGTCAAAACTCTCTTGGTGTGCCCTCAAAAATGATATGGGGGACACAAAGGCCCTCAAGAACCCCGAAAGTGGTTCTTATAATGATGGGGGTAGGGAGCAAAATTTTTAAAAAATACGCCCAAAAAGCCAAAAAACGGCAACAAGAGATCCTGAAATCATGGAAAGAAGGCTAGTTTGTAAAAAAAAAGGCTGTTCCGAGGCTGAAAGCCGAACACAAAACTCTTCATGTTAATTTTTCAATGAAGATAAAACTTTGAATGCGTTTTTCTCAAAACCTTCTTTTTTTTTTTTACTGTTTTTTGCAATCTCTTTTTTTTTTGTTTCGAAACTGATTCAAACCAAATTTGTGCACATCATTGTCACCACAAAACCCAAAAATAACATATGCGCATTAAATTCGGTCGGTAAGTTTACAAGAAAATTAGGTTTTTATTTTGAAAAAATGGTAAAATTTGAATTTTCGCTATATGGCATATTAAAAAATTTATAGAAATTTTTCTATCGCATGGGAAGAGCTGAAAATTTGTAACTTTTTAGATATTATGTCAAAAAATATGTTCACCAAGTTTTATCAAGTTTCATTAAAATTTGACGGACTAGATAGATTTTAAAATCCATCAATTTGGGGACACCAAAATCCAAGAGGGCAGCGCTGCCATAGCAACTATATGAAAAACTTGATTTTTTTTTCACTATTTTCCTCCAATTTGAACATGCTGAATTCAATCGAAGAGATTAAAATAGCCTATCTACATCAATTTAAAAAAAAAAAAAAAAATCGCTTCTAGGACACCCCCCTAAGCAGGTAGAAGAAGAGCAGAAAGATAAATAGCAACAGAAGAAAATGAAACTCGTCATAAACTAGTTCAAGCATAATGTAGATATAGGAAATCCCCTTCTGCTTTTAATGTTTCCTCCCAAAGTATGTTTTCACCTGCTGATGTAATCTGTCTTTTTGGACAATAATTGTTTTCAGAGTGGTGTGTTGACCATACACCTGGGTAGTATTGAAGGTACATATGTGATAAACAAACAGTCACCAAATAAGCAGATCTGGCTCTCCTCCCCTCTCAGGTAAGTAAGACATCCATTGTCATCATGTGACATGCCAATGTCATATTGCAAATGTGTTTTCAGCAGTGTCAGGGACATAAAAACTCATAGTATTCTGAGTCAGTTCAGGTATCTAGTGCTAGAAAAAATAAGATTTTGTTCACAGCACCTGTCAACTGTGATAGAGATACGTGAAAGTTTTATTCGCTGTTTATTTGTTCTTATCCCTATCTCACATAGTATAAATTACTTACTGACATTATGGATGTTTATGTATGTATATGTGGCTTTGAATTGACAGCCTCTGAGCTGCACCTTATATGCATCATTTTTATCTCTGGTTTTTTTGTTTTTTTTATCAGTGGACCAAAACGCTATGATTATTGTGATGGACAATGGGTCTACGTCAGAGATGGCATTGGCCTCCATAAATTACTGGAAGAGGAGTTTCATGAGGTTACAGGAATCAAAATTGACTTGAAAAAGTGTAAGAATTATTCACAAGGAATAACAGCCAGCAAATGATACACAAGTGCTGAATATTTGAAGGATGTGTGACAACTTCTGAAAGAAAAAAAATGATTGTTTGTTATACTGCATGCCTGCGTTTCCATATTTAGATTTTGTTTTCAATTTCTCATTTGGCAGAATTTTGCATGAGAACATATACTTTTGCTGGGAACATATACCTTATTTGCCCATTCTTTTGGAGAAGACGCAATCAAATTCTCAATTATTTATTAATCATTTTCACTCATAGCAAATGGCAATGAATTTTAGGCACTCAATGTTCATGGTTCATTATAGATTTTGTCATCACTTAAAAGATACTGGTATGATGAGAGCTGGATATACTGCAAAAGCTCCTGAAGTCCAAAGTTGCACATATTCATTAATGTCCATTTAAGACTGATATAACATGAACTGCATTGTTGCTTTATCTCTCATAGTATCCAATAAAAGCATTCCTCTAATGATGAAGTTGGAGAGTTCAGTAGAGGATTTCATATTAATTTATGAGTATTTAACGGAGAAAAAGTGTCAAGATCAGATTGATTTATGAGTATTAAACGGAGAAAAATTGTCAGATCAGACATTTGATATGAATCAGAATATTTGATTGTGCCTTGATGGATATAGAGATGAATTTTGATGGACCAGCATATTTCATGTTTTTGTTACAGTGTAAACTGTTGATCTGAGTTCTGTATATTTATTTTTTTTTTTTAAATCATTGTGCTTCTAGGTAGTCTTAACTAAATTTGATACACTTTGTTTGATTTCATCAAAATTTATTTTTTCTTGTTTGAAATTATTATGTTTATTCAGTGCTGTGTGTAAAGTATAAAATCAGAAACAATATAGCGTTCATAAAATGATAATCAGACACAAATTTTTGTACTACATGTACTTTAAACATTTTTTCTTTTTTTTTTTTTCTCACAAGATATTTAAAGGAAAAGGTAGATTAGGAATACAGGTATTTGCCTGCAAGTCATTGAAAAATAACTTTGTTAAAGACCATTACTGATTTAATTTATTATCACTAAAATGAGGTTAAAAAAAAAAACAAAATTAGTTGAAGGGGGGATATAAGCATTTTTCCTGTTTTTCTGTTGTTGTTTTTTTAATGTCATGATGGTGTTTGAACTGATTATTATGCTTTTCATGCATAAATTGTACACCAGAATTCTTCCTAAATATTAACATTTTGTTTGATTGGAAGCTATCTCGTAATGCAGGTGCAATGTATGTGATTAAGTGATGCACTAGAGGTTGACCTATATTCTGCTGGTTTGTCCTGCAAATATCTGTAAACCCTAGTCATGGTAAATATTGAAACAGATGTCAAAGGCCATATGCATATTATACATATGACCCAAATATTCTGTCTAGGTCAACTGTGTAGTTCATCACATGTTTACAAGAAAGTCACTGTTTTATTTTGGCCTCTCCAATCACGCGTTTATATCAATCCATCAGGCATTAGTGAATAAAGGGGGAGAAAAGTCTTTTCAAGTTTTCTTTCTTTGATTTTTATATTTGGCTTTGTGCTCATCTTTACTATCTTTGTCTTGCAAGAGAAACCATTTATGAGCAATCTTCTTAGTGGCTTTAGGCCTTTTATAAAGCAATTTCTTCATTTCACCACATCAACCTGATTGTTAAATTTTCTTTCTACAGTGACATTTTTTTTTTTAGTCATTCACTAATCAGTAATAATGCTACTTCACTTTGTTCAGTCATTTATATATGATCTCTGTTGCCACATCATTCTTCCAAAGACTATGAAAATGTGAAGAAATACTAAGACACTGATGTAAAGAAATTTTCAAGAGTGATTTTGACAAAACTTAAGAGAACAGAGAGAATTGAACGAAATGACACATGCATGTCTTTTTTATTACAGTTTTGTATATAAAATGAGTAATGAAGTCTCATTTGTTTTTCTACACGTGCATGAGATATTTGCCTTCAGTGATGAGATAGTATTTATAATATATGGGAACAGCTGTGTTGAGATCACCTGTAAATGAGAGTTTAATAGACATGCCTATTATTGTTGCCTTTGTTTTCCTGTCGTTAACAAGTTTTTCAATGGTGTCAAGCAAATTTGTTGCAAAAAAAATTAATTGATAAAAAAGATGGGTTTTTTTTTGTATTTTACACATTGCATTTTGTATTGGATAATATATTATTGTACCTATCTTACTGTGCACACTTGTTTGTTTATTCACTGAAATGACATGTTTGTCAAGTTTGCATTAGCTTCATGATTGA
The DNA here is from genome assembly GCA_038406235.1 of Peronia verruculata. Classification (NCBI taxonomy): domain Eukaryota; kingdom Metazoa; phylum Mollusca; class Gastropoda; order Systellommatophora; family Onchidiidae; genus Peronia; species Peronia verruculata. The sequence goes on along the minus strand of JBCAUA010038086.1, from coordinate 14,849 downwards.
TCTGCGATCAATTAATATTTACCATTTGTTTTGTCATTTCTTATGTTGCTTTTCTCTCTCGCTCTCTCTCTCTCTCTTTTTTTTTTTCTAAAGAATTTATTTTTCCTGTTAGATTTAAGATTTTGACTAATCAAAGATTTCATGTTTTGGAAACGAGCCACATACACCAGCTTGACTTAATGATCTTAAAATGGAGAGTGAAAACCATTGGGCATTTCTCATTTGCAAGTTACACAGGACATTCTGATTCCATGATTGGGAACAAATAAAATAGTTGAATAACGAGTTACCAGTTTGTTTGCTCTATTGTTTAAATTGGCATGTTTATTTTATCAAAAATCAATCATAGTCTGTGTTGCGGAAACAATAGTATTTGTAGTACTGATCACAATTTTTTTTTTTTACTTTCGCTCTATAGTCAGAATGATAAGGATTTTGTTTAGCATTCCTTCATATCACAATCATCATATCACAAGGAAGAAGATTTTGATGAAAATCTTTCACTATTCATATGTGCTGCGGATCGACAAGACAACAGTGCTGTTAGTGGTTCTGTTTGTACTGAATGTTCACTTTCTAAGATTGCATCATGGTATTGTTTTTTGTGAAATCTAGGTGAAATGAAATGCCATTGGCAAATTGCCCTGCTTGTAAAACAAAGCAGGTGTCTTGTTTTACCTTTGCCCATAATATTATATGTTTCTGATAGTCTCAAAAAATGGTGGTGTATTTTCTAGCTCCACAAATCTGCTTGATGTCAGTTTGTTTTCCAGCTTAAATTATCATGATTACTACTGTGATTGTGGACACACATGTTACAAGTGTTATTCTTATAAGTTACTGTTGGCTTATTCAGTTGTTTATTCTTGAAATCTGTGCCACCTCTTCCCTTTTGGGTTACTTTATTCCTTTTTAGTTTGCAAACTGTTGCAAATGACATATTTACATGTACTATGACACAGTTTTGTGCAGAACATGCAAATATCATCTGCATTTTTTTCTTAGAAGCAATTATGTTGTATTCTTAGCTTCACACTATTTGGCTATAAGTTGTTCCCTTTGATTGTTGTTTTTGACATAAATCACTTACATGTATATTTTTATGCACATTTCATTGAAACAATTAAGACCAAAGAGCTCTACAATATTTTGGCAGGGAATTTTATGTTGACTTGTGAGCAGAATGACATTGATATGACCTCCTTGCATCCATGGCAACACTGTAATTTGCTCTTATTTCTTTTGTTTACCACTGAATATGTCTGGAATATTATTTAAAGGGAGTGGGTTTCTCACTGCTGGCAAAAGTAACAAGACATCATTGATGAAGGTTTGGTAAATTTGAAAATGTTTACTTGATGCTTTATTCAGTATCACAGTTCTTGATTTCACCTTGCCCAGTATATTTTTTTGTGGAATCCCAATGCTTATAAATCCACACATTATCCCTGTCTTAACCATCCAAAGGCTCCATGTTGAAAACACATCTTGGTCAAAATGGGCCCTGTATCAGACTACACTGAATATGCCTGTCATCTGCCTGGAGAATAATTGTTTTTCCCCAGCAAAAAACGTAATCACAACATAACATGGGGCTCATTGAAATTGAGATTTTAATTTATCTCGGATATGTTAACTCAATGTTGTATATTTCCACGACAGTAAGTGAAACATGTCATCTCATGAAAAATTCCTGATTATGACCATTATCTTGAAAAAAAAAATATTTTCATCAGTGATTTGTGAGCACCTTATTGATGAACACATGATGTGTTTCCACCTATCATGCCTGAGATATTCTCTCTTGCTATAGCGTTCACACTTTTTTTGTGTTTGTTTCCATTTTACTTTTTCATGTTTATGTAACTTGTTTTTGTTTTGTTTTGTTTTGTTTTCACTTCTATTCAGTGAAATGAAATAGAAAAATGATAGTAAACATCCTATGGCCAACCTGTAGGAAGAGATACTTTAAAATGCCCAGTAGCAAAAAGAAAAAATTGATCCTCAACAGAAGGGGGTAATAAAAAATTAATTAAGATGCTACAAGCAAGCCTCACATGGTATAAATAGTATCATTAGAGAATAAAGGTCATGACTTCCTGTGCAGCAGAGAACAAAAAATAAAGAGCTGTTAAAAATAAACAATGGTTACTTGCATTTTTATAGAACAGGTTCATCAAGATTTTGTTGTTGGTTAAGTTTTAAATATTTCCTGTGTCAAAATTCAAATTTACATATTATACTTGTAAAAATGTCAGAACTATGAACGCTTAATACAACTACATAAATAGGTTTGTTTGTTTGTATGTTTGTTTGTGATGTGTGTCTTCTTTAATCACTCCTTTTGTGAAACTTACGATTTTGCAGTCTGATCTTTCCTGTACTTTTACCTGTACATGTATTATTATACGGCCAATTACTGAGTGGTCCAATGGAAAGTACATTTATTTTCACATCTCACATTGAGGGTAGGGAAGATTGTCACTGGTACCTTTTGCTTTTTGTCAACAGATACATATACATGTATTTGGCAGATCTGAAAATTATACGAAATTAAGGTTCTTGTTGAACTCATGCTTTGTCCTCATAATTAAACAAAGGTATAATTGAGTGCATTTCATGAATACATTGCTTATGGCTGCTGTGACCAGTTGAAAACTAACTGAAGTGGAAGCTCAATGCAATAGTAGAATTCTGCACAATTGTTTCAATTTTCCTTTGAATGAAGAATGTCATGGACACAAGACTGTCATGGACACAAGACTGATCCGCATTTTATTAAGGGGATGTTCCTTCAGATTGTCAGACACATTTTACGGGTTCCATTGTTTAATTTCATGATATTAGTAAAATATTGAAATTATTTGGTGATTTTGGATTCATTGTCTTCTATAGAGTATTATCATAAATCTGAATACAGGATAATATATGAAATAGTTAGATAATTGATTACAACTTCTCACTCACAAATATCTACATATATTTACAGGACAAAGAAAATGAAACCTCATTATATGCAAAGTGAATAATATTATTAATTTATACTTTCATCTGTGTGTATATATATATGTTAATAATACGGGCATCTGATTTTTCATCTGTCGTTCTGTGTGAAGTGTCACAATGATTATGCTGAGAGATTTGGATTGACAGAGCTGAGCATTGTTGAGTACAAAAATTATGCGTACCTCTTCACTATCTGATCTTGAGCGTAATGAGCGTCTGTTCCTTGCCAGTTCAAAATTCTATATTGACTGATGTAGGCAATTATTCAAATGTGTTGTTTGAAAATAGAGATACAATGTATATAGAGTGCCAGTTTCCCTTATCTTTATTGCCAAATGCTGCTTTGCTTGAATATGCATGTCCTTTTCTCCAGCTCAGAGGGTCCTTTCGTGAAAAGAGAAATTCCATTCCATGTTATCTACCTTCCAGGTGTGATAGTAGTATCTGTCATGAAGTCAGTGAACATGTGAGCATTTTGTGAGTTTGCATACTAAGTCAGCTAAGCCAAGTGACATGGATGAGAATTGTTCATTTGCAGTTCATTTCCTCCAGTACATTCTAGTTTACTTAATTTGCAGATTATCTGGGCAGTACACAGGGTATATATAATATGCAAACTGCTTGTACCATTAGAAAGCAAGACTAGTCGTATGGGAAGATAATCACATACAGTATACATGTATGAAATTTAATACAGGTACATGGGTAAAACTGAGTAATTTATGGAGAAGTAGAGAGAAAAAACATACATCTGTGACAGGCCCTGCAAAGCCGCCCCCCCCCCCCCCAGGGTTTTTTTTTTTTTTTTTTTTTTTTTTTTTTTTTCCAATATAACACGGCCTGCCAGTTCCATACAAGTTATTTTTAATGTTTTGTTGTTATTTTTCTCTCATGAAATTCAAGGGGATGGGGTGGGAGGCGGGTTGGGGGAGGCACCCTACAATTGTGTTTTTGCTCAATTACTTGATTGTGGGTTTTTGTTTTCTTTTGGAACTGCCGCCTTTTCGGAATATAAAGATAGTGCATATTGTGTCACAAAGTTGCTGTCCATTCTAATTTGTTTGATGCTGATCATTCAATGCATGGTGGGCCTCCTATCAGTTAGTACATGTACTTGGCTCCCTCTGGTTGCCAGGTGTAGTGGGAGATACATGTACATGTCGCGAGCTCAGGTCTTTGTTGTCCTATCTCCATTTTGGACTACATGTATTTGGAAATATATGTGTCATGTGAAAAAGGGATAGTAAATCTACCATATACTGTAGTCATTTCACCTATCACGTGCCCAAACAGGTACATGTATATTTTCAAAATCATTTTGTCCTGTCTCCTCAGTACAAAAACAGTTGCTAAGCACAACTCATCAATTTTCTCAAAATATGAAAAATGGAGGTAGTGCGACAGAGAACTAAGTTCACGATGTATATTCTAGTGGGCACAGGCAAGGGATGCATAAACACTTGATTATGACTCCTCTAGCAATATCTTTAGCCGCAGTGCTAAGGATGGGCATTGGATGACCCCTCTGAGATGAAATAAACCCTCAGTCACCCAGAATATCAGAGTACATTTTCACCAGCTGCTTCTAATGTTCCAATAAACTTCCAATTTCTAGGAAGAGCAAAACTTTTTTTTTTTTTTAAATTTCTACTGCTTCATAACAGTATGGACTAAGACACCCTTGGCTTTAGTAGAAAAAGTCAGTGTTTCTTTTTCTTTTCTTAACTTACTGTTTTCCTGTCGTTTAATCATGCCGAATTGATGGAAAAGGTTAATATTGTCTGTGTAGTAAAGTAAAAACATCACCCTTAGGCTGTCATCTCCCGCCCCTCCCCTTCTCCCACCCCACCCATTTCTTGTTTAAACGAAGGAGAAATAGTCTCCAGTTTTTTTATTTTATTTTCGCTCTCCTGATTACTTCTTTTTTTTTTTTTGTGCCATCCTTTTTGCCACTTGCGGAAATGCAGCAGGACTTGCCAGTTTCATGAATTTTATGTTTTCTTTAGTGATTATTTAGATCGAGAGCGGAGAGAGGGGGAAGAAGAGAGAATGAGGCCCAGTTTCTTTGTCACGATATTCTCTTTTTTTCTCTGCCTTTGCGTCGTTTCCCCCCCCCCCCCCATCCCCTTTTTTTCGTCCAGTAAATATTTATCCTGTTGTTGAAACGTAGGAGTTGATAGTTTAATATAATTTGTTCCCATGTTTTGTTTTTATGAAATAAACGCAAAAATATGAAGAAAAAAAAAATAATAATAAGTACATATATCTGTAGTGTGTTTTTCGGTTTTTTCACTCTTTCCCTCTATCTGTTGACTCTTCCCTCCCTCCCCCCCCCCCCCCCCCATGTCTCTCTATCTCTGTTTCTGCTTGTCGGTCTGTCTTTTCCTTTTTCTTTCATGTTGCCCCTCTTTTCTCTGTCTCCTTCTCTTCTCCTCTGTCTGTCTCTCCCTGTCTTCTTTCCTTTCCCTATCCTTCTCTCCCTCTCCACCTTCTTCCTTTTCCCTCTCCCTGTCCAGCCACTACTTTCCTTCACCATGCATACATCAGCGCTCCAGATCACATACAATTGACATGGAACTAATTAGAGACATTCCAGCCAGTGCAAAAATGTTCTATCTTTCTTACTCATCTCGCACATCTTTTCTTTTTTTTTTTTAAAGCCTGTTAATCAAAGCAGCTGCCTGATTTTGGTAAAAATTCTTGGGGGTATAAATTTGGAATTTAGACCTTTCGCCGGACAGTGGTGCGCCGCTTACTCTTTCATCGATTTTGAACTGCCAAGGGTTCTTTAACGTGCTTAACGTACACAGGGGAGATCCGAAATATATTCGCCCTTCTCCGAGAAGGCTAGAAGTCTGGTTTCCGTACCCAGGGGAAGCCAAGGAACAGTTGAGTCACTGAAAAAATGCGGGTTTTCGATCTTCGTGTCCTTCTATACCCCGATGCAGGACCCGCCAGCCTGTTTGGTTTTATCCATAAGCAGATGCCAAACCACAGAGCCACTGCGCCCCCCAACCTCACGTTTTTTTTTTTGTTGTTGTTGTTGTTGTTGTTGTAAAGCCTTTCAATCCTAAGAAAGTAGGATTACTTCGGCTTTTAGAAGTTGCCTGTTTTTGTTGAGAATTTTTGTGGGTAGAAATTTGGAATTTAGAAATTTTTCCCCGGACAGTGGAATGCAGCCTACTCTTTCATCGATATTGAACTGCCAAGGGTTCTTTAACGTGCGTAACGTACACATAGGACATTCGCCCTTCACCGAGAAGGCTAGACATCGGGGTTCCCTGTCCAGAAGAAGTCAGGGGACCATTGAGTCATTGAAAAAATGCAGGTATTTCGATGTTTGTATCCTTCCATCCCCCAATGAGAGGATCCGCGTGTCGAGCCTCGCAGTGACCTGCAACCTCACCGATTTTAGTTGTTTTCACCCTAAAGCAGCCAAATCACAGAGCCACTGCATCCCCTTCTTTACCCCCCCCCCCCTTCACGCAGTTGTGTGTGTGTGTGTCTGTCTGTCTGTCTGTCTGTCTGTTTAGCCTTTCACTCCTAAGAAAGTAGGATTATCTCTGCCTTTTTTTTTTTTTTTTAAGAATCTGCCTGTTTTTGCTGAGAATTTTTGTGGGTAGAAATTTGGAATTGGACATTTTGCCCGGACAACGGCATGCAGCCTTATCTTTCATCGATTTTGAACTGCCAAAGGTTTTAGTTTAATGTGCGTGACGTACACATGGGATCTCCGAAATATATTCGGAGAAGGGTAGACGTCGGGCTTCCCTACCACAACCTCACCGACGTTAGTTGTTTTCACCCTGAAGCATATTCCAAACCAGACGCACTGCGCCCCCCCCCCCTCCCTCCCCTCAAGTTTCCATCAGCATTATCCTCTCCCCCCCCCCCCTTTTTTTATTATAATCAAGTTAGAGCCTGTTTGTTTTTTGTATATGTTGGGGTTTAATGATACATCAGCACGATTACGGCTATATTGTGTCAAACAGGGTGAGATACCTTTACACTTCAAGAACAGAGGAAAGAACGCAGGACAGAAGACAGGAGCAAGGAAAGAGAGAAGAGGTGTCTCCCCTGAAATGTCGAGGATGGCACTCCATGGGAAACACCCAACCGATGGATGGCAGACTTACACCGCCTGCAGGTGGGAGCAGAGAATCTACTTATACCCCCCCCCCTCCCGTGGGGCATATTTAGAGCAAAAGTGGAAACAAACAAAAACGAAAAAGCTAAAAAAATGTGGATCACTTCAGGACACAAAACAATACTACACGCTCGAAAATGCTGTCCAGATGAAGAAGCAGAAATAACAATACATCCAAATGAGCAGGGAAGTTATAAAAGACAGTCTGAAGAATTTAGCCCTTTTTCCTCTCGCCAAGTTTCGAGATGGGGACAAAGCAATGAGTGATTTGTGAGAGTTACCGAGACTGCTCGTGGAAGATCAATACGAAATAAGAAGATAATGCGCAACAGATGGTTAGACAGAGAGGTCAGCTATTCTCAATATCAACGCTCATTTGAAGGGATGTACTTTTTATTTTCTCTAGTCTGTCTTCTCGATTATTCCTGTAACCATAGCTTGGACGGGTTGACCCTTTATGTGCAAGAACCGACATTATGTGTATTATACTCATAGGCATACTATTAGTAAGCCCTAGTTGAAAAGCGAATCGGCCATTGACCTCAGGGACCCACAAAGTCCAGTCAACTCCACTGATTGCAGCTAGCCCAGTCTTTTCCACTGTAATCATAACCCATCTTTTCCCTAAACGGTCCCTAAATGGTATATCATTCTATTTAAAGCTACCGCCTGACACGACATCAAGCGGTGTAGGGATCACATCGTTCCTTTTGCACATATCCAACTGGAAGAGCTCTCTGTTGCTGGCTCACTCAGGACACTTCTAATATTTTGGTCACTTAAGTTGAACTTCTTCAGTAGAGAATACATACCCGTGCTCCTGCTGTGAATATGTTTGCCTTTATTCCGGCTCTTCGCAAGTCCGTCATGAGATCTTGGTACTTGACCATCTTGTATTCGTGCTGCTCCTCCATGTTTGTCTCATATGGAACAGTTAGATCGACAAGGATGTACGAGTTCGCAACCCATCGAGTTGAGCCTCATACCTGATTTCTTAATTAGTTCTGGATATTCTCCCCATTTTAGCAAATCGGCTACTGTACCTTTTTTTATATACCGATTTTACAAATTTGCGAAAAAAAAAAAAAAATTAAGCTAATTGTCAAAAAAGTCGATCTAATATAATTTTTAGACATTTGACTGGAAAATTTGTACTCAAAATTTCAAACAAATCGGTTGAAAAATGTAAAAGCTCATTTATAGTAAAGCTGTGCAATATCGGATAGTAAACTCCAAGATGGCGGTTGTTGGGATGACAACCATTCCTTTTTCGTTGTTTTCTCTAATTTTGTCATGCCGAATTCGATATTAGATCTATTCGTTAAAATTATCTCCCCCATCCGTTTCTTAAATGACTTCCAGGACCCCCCCCCCCTCCCTCCTTTAAGTGAAATCATGACTTTTTTTAATGTGCTGATGTGGAACGTAGTGATCGTGCAAACTGTTGCTTACATCGGAAGTGAATCGTAGAAAAATAGAATAATTGAAGTGTTTGCTTGTGTATAAGCTTACTGTAAAATAGAACAGTGGCGTAGTATTTTTCTTCAAGTCTATTCACTTTGACATGGAACTCATTTGACTGAAACATAAAAAGATTCATTTTCTGGAAGGAATATATATATATATATATTATATATGAGTCAAATGTCACTCTGGCTTTTACTTGAGCAAGTCTGGCGTCTGGTTTCTTGAGTGAGGCAGAAAGACATTCTTTATGTAAGTTATCAATACCAGTGATTCCCAAACCCCCGGGCCGCGGACCAGTACCGGTCTGCGGATCAATTGGTACCGGGCCGCACAAGAAGTTTTTAATTATTTTCATTTTATTTACTATATGTGTCTAACGAGTTTTTATTTTCATTTTATTATTATGCTATTTGTCACGCGAATCACGGTGACAGAACTCTATTTTATTCAAGATATAAAATGTTTCAACACACGTACAGATACACAAAGGCTTTCAAGACAAGGCAGTGGAGCTATTGTCAAGAGAATACAGTTATCCAATATTCTGAAATTTCTATCCAGATTTTTTTTTTTTTTTCAATTTAACAAATAGGTGCAAGGAAATAAAAGTCGAAAATGACGTCAGAATCAGCAGCTCTCACAAAAGCGATAAAATAGGATCATTTTATGACCGAAAATTGTGAAATTTGAATGTTTCCACGTGGCAATCGAAAACCAACACAAAGAGGTTATTCTTTGCATCTCAGCATTGTAACTGTGCGGCAAAGCCGTCAACTCAGCTATGGTTATTGCAAAAAGGATCCTTTCATTATTCTTCTACAAGAGGCAGCTGTTGCGGTATGTGACAGATATGTTTGTTTATGGTAGCTCGAGTGAGCACTGGTCAAAGGGAGTTTTTCTATAAAAATACGTCAAAGTATTGTTATGATGATGCGCTGCCTAAATGGCAAAGACTTAAGCTGGGTTCTCTCATAAAAATTTTCCACTAGAAACACGGGCAATATATAATGTGTGTATATGTTTCTTTATTCCCTAGTTGTAATGGCACTTTCGGCCTGTTAGTTGGCTCACCTTTGAAAGAATATCATCATTATTCATTCTCTCCCATGATTGTTGTTATTTGTTGAAGGAAGAGTAGATTGGTTGGGGGGAGGGGGGGGGGGGGAAGGCCGATTCTGGTTTTTGCTTTCTAAAAAATGGATTGCTGCTTTTTTTTTTTTTTTTCCTTTTCAGGAGTATCGTCTTATCTGAGTATAAACATGATATTTAAAACAGGTGATATGTCGATTCTATGTGTTGGAAGTTAGTCATTCAAAGGTTGACGGACCCCACTGCCATCTCGGGGCTTGGTTCAGTCGGGGCTCTATAATTATAATGAAATGAGATGTCACCAGTATTCTGCTGGGTACTTCAATAAGAGATCCTTCACTTACATGAGGAGCCTCAGTGAGTGGACACTGGCTGATCTTCTGAGATGCTGATCACACTGAATATCACTATCTATCAGCGAAAGCTTTATCATGTCCTCCCAATAGAGCTTCCCACGGCCTAGAAAAAATAGAACATGTAATATTTCTGCTGTTTCAGAGCACAGTAGTGGACATAGCAAGAATCAACGTCAAGACACTCTTGGTTTTGACCGACAAGAAGTGGCGGCCATATAGTAGGCATCACGGGACCGTGGAATGACTGGATTGGCAGTGTGAAAGACTTTTATTCACCATTGCATTGTTCCCATTGAGGCCTTCCCTCTAGCCACACTCCTTCAACCATTTCTCCCTGAGCCCAATCACGCAAAGCCAGAGGAATAAAAGAGAAAGTTAAAAAAGAAAAGGTGTTTATTACTTTAAAGTGGTATAATAATAGGGGTACATTTTCGATATTTTGCCCCCCCAAAAAAAAAAAAAAATACATTGTTAACTGAGCGGTTTAATCCATATTAAGTGAAATTAAGACATCTAGGCCTACGATAATGGAAATAAATTTTTTTTTTTTTAATGTTGCTGTTGATGAGGATGATGTTGTTGAGGTAGATATTGTTATTCTTGCCTGAGAACTATTTTACTTGTCAAGCTTGATAAAAAATAAAATTTAAAAAAAATAAGTAAAAATCACATAGACCAAAATTTAGATTTTTTTTGTTCCTCTTTGTCTTATTGGTTTATTTGCTTTCTTATTTTTTCCGTGTATAACCAAAAGTTAGCTTTTTTTTAGAAAAGAACTTTGCTAGATGCTTTGTTCGCCTACATATTTTGCTGAACTCCTGATTAATACTATTATATAAACACTTACGATATCATTAGCCTATATTTTTATTCATTTCTCTTGTTGTTCTGCTTACGCATTTCCATAACAAAGCACTATTTTTGTTTGTTTGTTTGCTTTTGTTTTCTTTTTTTCTTTGTTCATTGTGTGTTGGTTTTTATATCTCTCTTCCTCTCCCCCTCTTCCTCTTCGTCCTGATCATCCTCATCCTTCGTCCTTTTCTTCTTCTTCTTCCTTTTATTATTATTATTACTATCATCATCAATATATATATATATATATTAATATATTAATTAATATTATTAATTGATATATATTATCAATATTAAGCTTACTTTATTTTTCTTTTCTTTTTAATTTATACTACAGATGACACTCGTAATATATTACCGTGATGCTTTTCTCGGAGAGAATTTCAGTGTCATATCACGAAAACTCTCTTTGCGAAACAGGTTTTCACCTTCTTATATAGTTCGGTTCCTGTCGTTTACTGGAGTAATGATCCCATTTCTCTGATGCCGTCATTACAACTTTTCTGTAGTTCACTCTTCTCTCTTATAATTGTCGGCAAAAGGAGCAATCCCATCAAAAAGTCTGAGGCTTAACGCCCTCGATTAGACAAGAGTCAATGTTTCTCACGAAAAGTCAGCCACACGGTAAGTAAATTTTTCTGAGAGATGGCTACACATCAGGGCGAGTGAAGACTGCCAGTTACGAAGACTACAGTAATTCTGCGTCTTAACCCTTTAGTGCCAAGACCACAGCTGATGAAAATTTGAAATATTATTCTAGTTCTAGATTTTTAGATTTGACCAGTAGCTTTCCGGGAACAAAAGTAGAGCCAAAAAGGATATCATCAGCAATAACAGTGTGACGATATGGAAGAGTCTGTACAGTTTATTGATTTCAGCAAGGTGAGTTTTAACAGAATGAACCTTTTTTTCAGCCAGCTAAATCACACCAGTTTAAGAGGTAAAACACACAGGTAAAATCTCTTATCTCTTCTTATTTGAAATATATGGAGTTAAAAAAATAAACAAATGAATAAATAAATAAAATATTTTTTTAAGCAAAAATTATCATGAATAGAAAACGACATCATCATCACATGGTGAACTTCGCAAAATTCCGATTATTTGTGTTTCAAATAATACGAGAAAAGCTGATGTCCCTCCCCCCCCCTTTCTTCACAATATTTGTGCTATACCTCTTGTATTTGGCAAAAGGACACAATTCAACTAACGATCAAAATGGCTAGTGGAAACACATAAATCTTAGCACCACTTAGGTTAATGCAATTTTGAAAAAAAAAAAAATGCCAACGAAAATTAAAGAAGTCTACATGTTGGAAATTGAAAAACACTCTGAACAACAAGTTTGCAGTTCGGATCAAACAAGTTTAATACATTTTTGTGGACAGCATATAATAATATAATATGAAATAAATCAATTGGCTCAAGAATTCTAAACCAAGTATCATGTTACTATTGCTGTCGTTAAAGTTCTCAACAAACAAAATGGCAGCACAAAGGCGATGGCGTCATAATCTGTCCCGTGCTACTATTTCTCTTCTTTGTCTGTTTCTAAGCAAATCACAGCGTGTTCAAACGTTTCTATGATTCGTCCAGCAGGGGCAGAACCTCCTCCACGGGTACACATATGCATCGTAGACCGTCATACTCCTCGCTGCTGTCTGATTCTATTGCTGTAGTCCCATCCGTGGAGACGAAGTCGTTAACGACGAAAGCAGAATCGCCATCGATATTCCCTATGCTGAAGAAGTCCAGGTTGTTCTGGTCTATGAAGAATTTGACAGCCATGCCTGCTGGACAGCACCGGACTCTGTTCCCTGTCTGGGCGTAGGTGACTCCGTCAAGCCTGCGACATTTCCGTCTGCGCAAACATTTAGAACCTGGTTCAACAGAAAAATCCCAGAGCGTGATGAAAATAAAGTTAGAGTAATTATTTAATGCATTAATAACTGTAGAGTATGAGTATGAAGGTGGAGTGCAGTAGGTAATGATTAATGCTCAAAAATAATGTTGAGATAAAAGAGAGAGAGAGAGAGAAAGAAAGAAATAACAGAAAGAAAGAAAAAAGACAAAGAATGAATGAAGGAGAGAAAAAAGACAGAAAGTAAAAAAGAAAGAAAAAAGAAGGAAAAAAAAAGAGAGGAGAGAAAGAAAGACAGGAAGAAAAGGAACACAAAAAGAAAAGGAGAGAAAGAAAGAAAGAAAGAAAGAAAGAAAGACGGAAAGAAAGAAAAGAAAAGAAGATAGAAAGAGGGAATGAAAAAGGGAGAATGAACTCAAAGAGAGAAAGAAAGAGAACGAACGCAAGAAAGAAAGAACGAAAGAAAGAAAACAGAAGAGAGAAAGAAAGAACAAGAGAAAGAAGGAAAGAAAGAAAGAAAAAGAGGAAGAGTACATTGCTTTGGGTGCATTAAACGCACTTGAGAGCTAAATCACCCAGAGACTAGAGAGGAGTGAGTCATAGAAAATTCTTTCCACTTCCGCATAATATTCAGTCATTATATTTTCTCCGTTATTTTGTTCTCTCTCTCTCTCTCTCTCTCTCTCTCACTTTCTTTTTCTGTCTCTTTCTTCGTCTTTAGGATTTTCCTGGCCAGTTTGGTTAAGAAGGCGATAGTGAGAATTCACAACAGCTGTTCACTATTGAAATTACTCTTGCCCAGAGAGGAAATGAATCGTATAAACCTTCCTGTAGATGTTTTTGATGGACACTTTTAGATCACTATACGTTTGATACGTACCCACTACAGCTAAATTGCGCATATCACGGTTATATTGTAGTTATACGTTTATCAATGAAAAGACATGTCAAATGATGTGTGTAAATTGAATGGTCAGATATTGCAAAGAGTAAGTTAGATGCCTAAATATGCGGCATTTCACAATTTCACAAACTAATTTTTGGAACAAAGCCCATCTCGCATAAGATGCGCAGGTAAAATGATGGGAAAATGTGAAAGAGAGCAGTTTTTCACCTGTAACGCAGTTCTGCAAATCTCATTCTATGCTAGATTAACAGAAAAAAAGGAGAAAGCGCTATGGGTAGCTGATATAATTATAATATGACATCTCTCTAATGTGTTTGTGTTTTAAACAACGCCATTGTCTTTCATCCCCCCCCCTTTAATATTAAATTCATCAAAGTTTCATTTCATATTGTTAAAAGCTAGAACATGTATTAACAGGACGAAGCGTTGTGGCTTTTACATTGAACAGTCGGAGACTAAAATTTGAGAGGGAATTATTATGACAGGACATTCATCAGGGGCCGATTATTTCGAATGACCCGAATGGTATTAGAAAAGTCAAAATTTAATACAACATATTGAGCGAAAGCGAAACTGAAATAGGTCTACCACCAGTTACAGAGTCGAGGAATGGAGAGGTACAAAATTCCCGCTAATAACAAAGCACAGCCGTTAAGTTGCCTTGATGCAGAGAGAATGTTGAAATGTCTTTTAACACGCTCACTTGTCATGACATACTCAGGTGTTCCCTGACAAGACAACACGATTTTAAGCGAATAAATACGACGTTAAATCGACTATCAAAATGAATGACATTAATCGCAGTAAATGATCAATAGGTGCCAAGTTAGAAATGCGATGTAGATATGCTTGTTTCCTCGTCTCCCGTTCCATTACCGCTTGTATCCTACCTATGACAATCTGTCTATTCACCTGCCGGGATGCCAACTGTCTGTCTGCTAGTCTGTCTATCTATCTGTCTTTCTACCTCTCTTTCTTTCTCTTTCTCTCTCTCCTCCTCTTTCATTCGTTCAGGTATGTGGAATCAATAAATAACAAGAGGGCTTTTTTGGTGACAAAGATGACAGGGAAACTAGGAGCCAAATTTAAAAGCTAGATAGATAGATAGATAGATAGATAGATAGATAGATAGATAGATAGATAGATAGATAGATAGATAGATAG
>JBCAUA010038043.1:0-12044 GCA_038406235.1 Peronia verruculata | reverse complement strand
TGGTTCCATAACTGATTTTCTCTCCCGAGTCTGCAGGAATGATAAAGACCAGATTGTTCATGAAGGACAAAGCCACGGCTGGAAGTATTACCGCGTACATGAAGGATTCCGGCCGTCGTTTCAATTTGAAGGTCATGTTCGCTCTTGCCACGTCGTTTTCGTCTCTCCCAACATTGCTAACAGTAGTGGTCACATTCAGTAGTTCCCACTCACTATTGGGCTGATAAACCCGTCTTTCAAATCCTTCTAAATTCGTATATTGAAATTGTATTTTTCCCGTTGGGTACCTGAGAGGTATAAATACAAAGCTACAAGTCTGAACATCAAATGGATATTTAGTAAGTTCCAACAGGCATGTAGTGGTGAAGATACCTTGCGGGTCCCACAGTACACCCCCTGATGCAAAGACTCTTATCTGACTGGTATCGCTAGGTTGGATATTACCATTTGTATCCAAGGAGTTCATCAAAAATAGTTCTGGTATCCATACCTCATTTTCCCTGGGCAAAATGTCCTGAATCATCCCATATTCTTCAGGATTCCATCCCAAGAGCTCGTCATTCCAAAAGCAGTACAGTACAGCGTTGATTGTAATGCTCTGGGATTTGTCATCGATATCAACAATAGAGATTAGCATCATTTGAATATAAATTATTAATGGTTGTGACTGGTCCCACAATGGGCGCACTAAGGGATTGTATGAGATGTTTCTGTCAACGAAGGAATGAAGTTTCAGGGTTTGAAGATACGAATCCTCATTAAGCTGGCAAAACACAAATCGGCCTAGGAACAAGATCAAGCAAAAAAGCAGGCAGCTTCTGATCATGCCCATAGTGCTATAGCTTTTTGATATTATATCTCACTTGTTTCAATGGTGTACTGCTTGCAAGGCAGAAAAGAAAACGAAGATATTTTGAAAGCTGCGAGATACCCTCCATTAGGAAGTTGAAAGACGTATATAGAACGACAGCTACTTTACCTTCATGTCCGTGACAGTTCGTATAGAAAAAAACGTCCAGTGCTCTCTGATCTAGGTCTAGTGATTGCTGACAGTTAGAGTGGTTTATATACGACCAGCTTGAAAGATCTCTTTACGTTAAGTTTGCTTTGACCTATTTGAGTGTCAACATTCCCTGGCCCCACCTATCATTCACTGAAAAGCATATGTGTGTATATATAAACAAAAAAGTTAAAAAAAAAAAAAAACTTTCCGTTAAACCTCAGTGCACTTGTCTTTTTCGTTCCTCCACTTTCAGCGATGAATTGGGAGAGAAATCACACATACGGTTACCAGAGTGAAAGGATGTATGTACACACCAGCACATTAAATTCTTTGCACTCAAATGGCTTTTGTTGACCATGTAATGCTCACACAGTATTTAGCATTTACTAAGGCCAGACACATGAGAAGGTTAACCTAATTCCCAACATAAAAAATAATACATCATTATTGCCACTGAGATTCCCTGTAGAATATTGATTGTTACGGTGGTGCAAATGTCCTTGAGATGTCATTAAAGAGACAGTAGTGGAGAATCATCTTCGCTAGCAGTCTTCTGTTATTTGCAGCAATAGGGATGACAATCTGACCGTCCATTCATTAGTATCGTGGAGCCAGGCCTTACTTGCTCTTTGACCTGTGCTCTCCATTGTCCGACAGAGAAGGACCTTTAAAAAGGACGTGGAAACTGACAAATTCCATTTATGTTAATTTGCGGTGTTTCACAACAACCAAAGGACATTTTAGTTTGCCTGCAGTCTTATTGAACTGCACATGAGAACGAAGGTAATTCTTCAGGCACCTCTGTTGACAGTTTCGGGGTCATCACACAGGGTAAAACTGCTTATAGATTTCAATATTTGTTTTTTTTTTTACAATGAATATCACAAAAGTTTATCAGTAGCCTAAAAATCAAGTTCAGTACATTCTAATTTTAGAGCTATCGTATCGTCCAGAAAGAAAAACGTTTTCTTCTTTAACTTCTCTTACATTTTTCTAATCAGAGGACAACACTTATAAGAAAATACAAGGTGACTGTAATCCAGCCAAGCAAGGAAAGCACAAACGTTCCAACATTAATCCGATAACTGATCACTTTCCAGTTTCGTGTTTTCAGGTAGTTCATCATACCAGTGCCTATTCCTGTTGGCTGTGTGGATGTGTGAGTGCTGTCATTGGGAGAGGAGTCTTGGTCCGTTTTCTGACTGCACTCATTACAAACCAGCGATTTGTCTGTCATGTTCTTCTCCTCCTGTCCAAGCCGCGAGAGAGCTACCACCACAATGCTGACCAGGAGAGAGAACATCGCCAGCATGAGCACCGCGAAGATGTAGATGGTCACCAAAGGCACGGAGACTGATGTTTGAGGTAACATTCCACTCACAATGGTCATCAGCACGTACTGCGACAACAGCACAGTGGTTCCATAACTGATTTTCTCTCCCGAGTCTGCAGGAATGATAAAGACCAGATTGTTCATGAAGGACAAAGCCACGGCTGGAAGTATTACCGCGTACATGAAGGATTCTGGCCGTCGTTTCAGTGTGAAGGTCATGATTGCTCTTGCCACGTCCTGTTCGTCTCTCCCAACATTGTTGACAGTGGTAGTCAGCGTGAGGAGTTCCCACTCACTGTTGGGCTGAGTGGCGGCTGTTTCTATTCCAGGTATATTCATATATTGAAACTGCAACTTGTCTGTCGGGTACTTGGGTGGTAAAAACATGAAAGTGCAAGTCTGGATATCATATGGATATTTGGTAAGATCCAACAGACATGTAGTGGTGAAGATACCTTGAGGGGCCCACAGTATATCCCCTGATGCAGAGACTCTAATCTGACTGGAGTCACTAGGCTGGAGAATACCATTTGTATCCAAGGAGTTCATCAACACTAGCTCTGGTGTCCATACCTCATTTTCCCTGGGCAGAATATCCTGAATCATCCCATATTCCTCAGGATTCCATCCTAAGAGATCGTCATTCCAAAAGCAGTACAGTACAGCGTTGATTGTAATGCTCTGGAACCTGTCATCCACGTCAATAATGGAGATCAGCGCCATTTGGATATAAATTATTAATGGTTGTGACTGGTCCCACAAAGGGCGCACTAAGGGATTGTATGAGATGTTTCTTTCAGCGAAGGAATGGAGTTTCAGGGTTTGAAGATACAAATCTCCATTAGGCTGGCTACACACCCGCCGGCCTAAAAACAAGACTACGCAAACGAGCAGGCAGATTCTGATCACACTCACAGTGCTGTAGCTGTTTGACATTCTATCTCACTTGTTTCAATGATTCATTTCCTTGGAAGGCAGAAACGAAACGATGTTTTTGACAGCTACTTTACCCTTATGTCCGTGCCAGTCCGCATGGAAAGAATGTTCAGTACTCTCTGAGTTCTAGTGATTGCAGGCGATCTGAGTGGCTTATATACTACCAACCATGAGAGTTTTTTTTTTTATGTAAAGTTTACTTTGACCTATTTGCGTGTCAACATTTACTTGCCACTACCTTTCATCCATTGAATTGCAAAACATTTGTATGAAAAATGGATTATCGACTCTGTCAACTGATTTATTTCTTGTATAAAACACCCCGTATCCATTTGCCCCGATGGCCTGTTTATCTAAGAGCGATTTTGGAAGGATAATTCAAGCACAAAAACCTGTCCGTTCAACTTCAGTGTACTTGTTTCTTTCATTCGTCCGATTTCATCAATGAAGGGAGAGAAATCACACAAGAGACTACCCATGTAATAGTCTTATGTACACACTAGCACATTAAAATTCTTTGCCATCGACTGGCTTATGTTGACCTTGTAATGCTCACAATATTTGCTAAGGCTCAACAAATGAAAAGGTTAACCAACGCCTCCCCCCCCCCCCTTTTTTTTTTTATTTTACAACATTGATGACTCTTAGATTTGCTGTATAAATTTGTTTTTTTACATAAATGCCAAGTTTTACCTGTGGCTGGAAAATTCTGCCTAGACCTCTAAACAATCAATGCAAAACCTAATGGATACGAAAACTCTTTCATTATATATTGATCTGGAGTGTTCTGTGAAAGACCAGGCTCTGTGCCTCCCATGTACGCCGACGGATATCAAGAAAGCTTATGAATCAGGAGTGTAAGTTGTTCTGAAGACGTGAAAATCAGACAACAAGCGTATGGTTATACATGTAATATTCATTCCTGCTTCATATTTGGACGGGTCAATAATCAGTTACATTTTTTGTTTCCAACTTTTGGCAATTTGTGTTATTGAATGAATGGGTCTATATTACCTAAAACTGCTTTGTTTACTTTGACAAATATATTCTGACCAGACCAAATCACAACACTCCCTTCACGATTAGTTTTGCCCCTGTTGAGCTTAACAACTAACATTTAAAACCTCACTCATGGAACTGCGTAGATATGTTTATAAATAAATAAGTAAATAAAAAATTACATTTTATCAATCAATGAACTAACACAATGTCAAGTAATGAACTCCTATTCATGAAGTCCCCGGATGTTCGTTTGTTTTTCTTAAAGCTTTCACTCCTGAGATAGTAGGTTTATCCCAGCTTTAAAGAGTCTCCTGATTTTGGTGAGAATTTGTATGGGTAGAAATTTGGAAATTTTGCCCGGACAGCGGCACGCAGCCCATTCTTTCAATGAGCATGACTTAAAGAAATCATTTTTTCCAGTGTGTGTAGTGTAAACTTACATTTTATGTGGGCAATTGCCTGATTGCTTTGTTGTTGTTGTTGTTGTGTGTGTGTGTGTGTGTGTGTGTGTGTGTATGTGTGTGTGTGTGTGTGTGTGTGTGTGTGTGTGTGTGTTTAAGTTAACCATTCTAAAATAAAGCAGAACACACTGAGAAACAAGCGAAAGAAAAAAGAAACAAACAAAACAAGTGCACACACAAACATTGCAAAATCATAACAAAAAACAAAAACATAGCCTTTCAGACCATATCTGGGTTTTTATGTTGTTTAATTGTATTACTATTAGTATTATCAATAATAATATAATTTTTATTTGTGCTTTCCTCTGCAAAATCCCACTATCGAGTGATTCGCTCTCCAAAGTCGACTTCAAAGCCCCTACATCTTCCCACTTATAACATGATCAGCATGCCAAACATCATAGTACCAAAAGATTAATAGTCTTTATGATAAGATCAAAAACCCATGACATAATAAATATTTCAAAGACTTGTTTTTGACAATGTTTCAAATTGAAAGAATAATGTTTCTAAATTAAAAGAACCAAAAGCATGGGAACTGGGATAAATTTTGCGTTCCGGCAAAGGGAGAGAGAGAGAGAAAAAAAAAACAGAAATCCGTAGCTATATCTTGAGCCTCCAATAAAATTGTTTATATAACACAGCAGTACTCGTGGATTGATCATAGACAGTAAAACAAAATGAATGCATGTGAAGACTCTAGTGGAAAAACCAGCTAAGTCATATTTTCTACAAAGGGAGAAAAACAATTGAAGTTTAGAGGTCTATAGTTTTTCAGTGTGTACATTTTAAAAAAGTGTCTTTTTAGCGGAACGCCTGGTTTTCTGAATTAATGTTCTGGTTAACAAATTTCAGCGGTGTGCTTTATAACTTCGGGGCAATAACTCATTTTTCATAAAAAATTTGACTTATCTGGTTTTTCCACTGCAGTCTTCATATGCAAACTAGTCTGTCCATGACGCACTGAACGAGCAAGAATAGGTTGCTTCAACAAGTTCATTTTTGAAGTCAAAATCAGTCGTTTTTCTCATTACGAACTGGGCATCGATCCAGTGTAGGTAACATTAAACTGTCAACCGGCACTTGGAGAGCACCGTCACTGAGGACTTCGCTTCTCCTTTCTACGAAATGTAGAGAATTCGAATCACAACGATGGGAAGATAATAATTTGATTCTATTTCCCTGATTCAACAGTCCCCTGGCTTCTTGAATGGGGAAGGAAAACATCTTGTTCTCTGGAATAATAATAATAATAGAAAGTATTTATATTGCGTTTATCCCCGTAACTACGGGCTCTAAGCTCTTTACAATCTATTATTACCCCGACAGACCCAAAGAAGACACTCATAAACGTTCTCAATTTCCTGGGAAGCATACAACGCGGCTGCCTATTAGGCCCTCAAATCCTTATCAGTCTAACAACATCAATCACTGTCTATAGTTGGGTACCCCTTCAAACCTGGGTGGAGTCAGGAAATGTGTGTAAATTGCCTTTCCCAGGACAAAATGTTGGGACCAGTCAGGATTCGAACCCGGAACTTCAGATCCCGAGTTCGACGGCCTAACAGCTAGCCCACGACACCACTACTGGCGGATATATTTTGACGTATGCACATTAAAGAATCCTTGATAGTTGAAATTCAGATGAAGAGTAGGTGGAGATGTCGCTGTCTGGGCAAAACTTCCCAAAACATTTCCTCTGAGCAAATTGATATAAAAGTGAAGATAATCTTACTTCCTTGGAACTGAAAGGCTGTAGAATAAAGCAATAACATAAGATGGGGTCACTCAACCTGAATTTAGTTTAAAATAATATTTTCTAATGTATGAACCAGGCTGTTTAAGACCATTTTTTCTCTCTTATAGTTCGCCTATGTTATTGCTGTAAAAGCAGTCTGACCCACATAGCGGAGAGAAGAGGACCAAGAGAGAACTGTTTCCAGATACCTTTTTTTTTTTTAGAAACAATAGCAACAAAACCAACATGGAAATGACAAAAACAGACTCTGCCGAGTGTGAAATAATTATTCGATAATATATAATAATATGTAATACAGGTATATGATAAGTAAATAAACGCAGATATACTGATACATTTGTAACAATATGCCATAAAATGTAGACAAAAATTAGCTTCTTAATATCACTGGTAAATATAATATAATAAATACATGTATGCGTAACAAAAACTAGAAAGATCATCCCAGTAGCAGAATCCCTTCTACAGTCAGCAGTTCTGGGGTTTGGATTTCAAGCCATACAAGGTTAAGTCGAAGCTCATGCTAGGCAGAGTCAGATTGGAATCTCCAATGAAAATGTGTCTGAATGGATGCCATCTTTGAATTGTACTTTTCATCAAACCAAGCGTTCTGTGCCTCGGTGAAAGTGTTCGTCCAGTCACCAACTTTACCTGAAAAGAACAAAAAAATTGAAAAAGCCGAGAGTTTTTGTTTTAGATTTTTGCCTATGGATTTAATGATATTATGAGACAACACGAACCCGTATACTCATAACAAGCCTACCATAAAATAAAGAACTGTGTGGATGGATGGTAACAACACAGATATCCATCAGTCGGGGTTTATAGTTAGAAAGGTGAATAAAAGTAGCATTTAACATACAAATAATGTGATGTGTTTGTGGGATTTTATCGTTGATATTGTTGTTTTCTGAGGCAATCGCTGTCCATCCCTGGTCCGATGTATTAAATACCATGAATCTTGTTTTACTCTCGGATAAAATGGATCTTGGTGATGATTGTTTTGTCCAGCATGCAATGCGGACACAGGGTCGCTGGTTTTCAAAGTGAGAAGTCAGTGAAATATCTTATGTCATAAGTCAAGCACTGACGGGGTTAATGAACCCTGGAAAAGAAACCAGGCCAAGGCTAGGTCAGCAGTGCTGCCTGATCTGATATCTGACCAGAGTAACTGACTGTGACTCTTACCGCGTTCTAATTCAATAGTCGCCTATTCTTCAGAGAATGTCTTAATGTGACACATAGTTAAACACGAGTATACGTTGCTGTATAGAAAAATAAAAACAAGAAAACAAAAACAAAACAAAACCAACAAATTCTGTATATATTTATAACATGCCTCGCTCTGTCAACTTTGAAGGTTTGATGTGAGTACTGAAAACTTAACATCTCACATCTCTGGGGCTTGAGATGATTAAAAACTCACAGCAGGAAAAACGAAAGACGTCATATCTGTTCAGGCATGTTTCTGCTTTCCTTAAAAAAAATTCCTTGCTTATTTTCTTCCACCAGAAAACAGGATTGAGCAGAATAAATTTCTTTATATGTCTTGGAAGGGAAAATTAGCTCACAATCAATGCAAGACACACGTGATACTGTAAAATGCCCCTTCCTCTTTTGCCGCCTCCCCCCTCCCCCTTTCCTCCCTACACTTATATGGTATGCATCATTGGTTAAAAGATTATATCAGCTATGAGCCAGGGCGACAAATCTTACAATTAGAGCAACATATTTTTAAGAAATATTGAGAAGTTAAACCGCTTTTTTCTTTTCTTTTTTTTTTTTTTTTCTTTTTCCTGTACTTGCCTGAAGAAGGGTCCTACGCATAAGCTTAGTTTTAAAATTTATTTTGAGTTAAATTTGCCTTTGATATAAATGCTCGATTTTGACGGCAAGCCGGTTCTTATATGTCACCTGCAAAATACATATATGCACACATGATCATGTACTGAAAAACATAGAATCATGCACACAACACACGTAGCAGAGTCATTTTGTGAGATGTCAGAACAAGGAAATATCAATGAAATGTTTATGGTCTAAATTGCTCTTACTGTTTTGAGCATTAATGGAGTCAGATGATTCTGTCGTGGTTCCTATTAATTTTTAGTACAAATAACTTTCCGATTATCCTGACAATTTATACACTTCATCTCGCACCTCATAATTCCACACTGTCCGGAAGCCCTCGCTCTCTCTTCGGTTTGGTGATTCAGTCAAGAGCCTGCCGAGATATGTTTAGCTGCAACGCGCTACCTGCCCCCTGAAATAGAGCCCTGCTGTCCCGAGAACTGATTAAGGAAGAAATGAAATATTTGACGTCAGCACTGGATATTCTTACCTTTCCGGTACATGATGGCCGTTCCCTTTGGACATAGGTCAAACTTGCCCTTTCTATCTCTCATGGCATCGAGAGAACACACCTCTTCAATCTTCTGTACCAACTCCTGAGACGGAGACAAACCCAAGAAGGCTGCCAGGCGGGAGATTTGCTCCGTAGTGTGCTGTCAGAAATAGTATAAAGAACAAAAACAACAGTTAATGTAATTAAGTTGTCCACCACCATTGATGGTGTGCATGCATGTGCGCTGTAGTCCTCCATTATTGTCATTTCCTGTAATACATGAGCGTTGTTTTTTTTTTTTTTTAAACAAGGCGAATTGCTGTATTTTATTATGTCCCATCTACGAGGCAAAATGTTGTTTTTTTTTTAAACATTATTAATTTGCTATGCACCAAAGAAGTCATGTTGAACAATGTCTGCTAAAGATCAGGGGTGATAATAAATCAGATTTCAGTGTCGGTGAACCATTTTGAAAAATCATCAATAAGATTTGGTAAAGTATCGTGAACGCATCTGTGGCATTGGGGATCTATTTATGAAAGTTCCATTACATTTCACAGAATAAGGGAGATTAATGCTAGAATGTCATTAATAGACTTGCAAATCTTCAATTCCGAAGCTGAAATGTTAAAATGTCCAACGTTCCTTGCCTTCCGCCGTTGTTGATTTAGACATTTCGTTTCACATGACTCAGAAAGCTCTAGCTGCTACTGATAGCTAGCACTGAAGGACAATATAAACTGTTCTCATTCCATAAATTTCTCAATTATTGTTAACTAAATTGTCTTGCAACTAGGCTAGAATTTGAATGTTTTGTTTTTAGTGAGTGTTGTATAATCTGTTACCCAACACGGATATGGAAATCAAACAGATCATGTCAACCAGTCTGCCTCGAATTGTAGGTTGATACCACCATTTCCTTATCGAATACGATTTCCTGTTTTCTACGGTCAAATGAGGCCAAAACTGTTATCACCGTGGAGCGGGGCCGCTAAAAAGGGGAGGTGGGGCGGGAGCGAGGGGTTGAGTATTTATGTAAACTGCACGATTGCTAGGGAACTGAACAGTAAAATATAGAAGGATTAAATAAATCTTGGTGTGGGACTGTTACAAATGTCATTCAAAAAGTATGTTATCCACCAAATGATGATGAAGATGGAATCACCAGTTTTCAAAGCGATGAATCCTTGGGGTCTGTGTCAGAAGGGTAGCAATGACAAAGTTCATGGGAAAAGATCAATGCAAGGTCAACAATGAGTACTGAACTGATACTCAGCCAGGGTAACATTTCAATTGGACAGTGGCCTATTCTGAACCTGCCACATTCATGAGCTGGGAGAAAGCAGCTCTAGTTTGAACGAGGTGGCGCACAACAGTGTAAAGTTCAGGTAGAACTGAGTAACTGAGCAGTAAGGGCGGGAATTTCCCATAATTATGAGACTGACGCAGCTCTGTTGTTCGAAATGTGGATGGTAAATGTATTGTCTACCAAGAGCCATTTTGCGACCCATGACTCTCGAATTTGAAACGTCATCGACATCAATAGAATACCAAAAAATAAAAGACGTCCTCAGAATCTGTTTGTGACTCCAAAAAGACTGGCACGGGCAAAGAAGAGAGTTGATGGAAAGAGGATCAACTGGGGTGTTCAAGCAATTTCTTCCAGCCATGAAACTGATATCTGAAAACGTTAGAGGCCATAAAGTAGTAGCTGTCAACATCACCTGTCATTTGATGGGAAAGGAATGAGTTGAAGGTCAAGGGAAGATCGATCGAGAGGGGATCAAATAGATCCTTTGAATAATTTTTCCTAGCCATGAAACTGAGTCCCCTAGAAGTCACAAGTCTTTTGGAAGTTGGCTTTGCTTTTGAGTTTCGGTCCCTTTCGACTTGCTCAGCAGGGCGCTGCCATATCGGGAAACCCGTCAAATGATAGAATTAGTGGAAGGGGGTTGTCAAGGTAATCTACTTATTTGAGAAGAGGGGGGGGAGAGAGAGAGAGAATGTGATGTATATGGCAAGATCCTTCGGTTTGGTCGAGGAATGCAAGTACGGCATGTCCTCCTTTTTTGTTCTCCTTCTATCTAATGGGTTTTCAGAGGTGGTGCGGAGAAATGGGGGAGGGGGGAGGGGTATGGTGTTAGAGTAAGATCGTTAGAAAGAATCAACTATAGATTTTGAGCAATGACTTCCAGCTATTCAAATAAAACCTGGAGAACTCAGAAACTACAAACAGGAGTGGTTGTCGCCCTTACCTCTGTCAAGTCCTCATAGTTGACCTCAAGGATGTCCATATCGGGGTATTGTTTGGCTGCATCACTCCAGTTCTTGATGTGGTCAAACCAAGAGCCATAGTCCACTACAGATTTTCCAGTGAGGAGTTACATTTTTTTTTTTTTTTAAGAAAAGAAAGAAAGGAAGGGAGGTAAAAATGAAGAACAGGCGGACGGGAACGGGGGAGGAATGGGGATGAGGGTGTTTAAAAGTAGATTGATGCAAAAAAGTGTCGACAGAGAAAAATAGGGAAGGGAGGAAGGAGAGAACAGACAGATGGTGAGAGGGAGAGAAACAGAGGGAAGGAATGAGACACACGCAGAGAGGAAGAGAAATAACATTAGCGAATGAAAGCAGATCAGATTTCTTTTGCCATGACTTGAGTGTAAATGGGAAATGCAAACAAAGCCGGCTGGGTAGTAAACGTCTCATCAATCAACTAGTGAGTCATCAAACTGCAGTTTGATGAGGTGAGGTTTGATAGATTGAGATTTAAACTTTATTTTAACGCACATCAACA
This sequence comes from Peronia verruculata, assembly GCA_038406235.1. NCBI lineage: Eukaryota > Metazoa > Mollusca > Gastropoda > Systellommatophora > Onchidiidae > Peronia > Peronia verruculata. Next base: position 412 of record JBCAUA010038043.1, on the reverse strand, counting down.
AGTATTCTAGGTCATATCGGTTACACAGTACAGGCTTATCTAATAGTCTTGCTCAAGGCTGTGACTCAACAACTCAGGCGGAAAAGTGTTGATGAGCACATTTAACAACAATCTAAATGTATGTGAAGGATGGAAGGCTTCAGTGTCAACAGACTCCAGACCCCCCCCCCCCCTCCTCTCACACACGCACACACGCACACAAACACACACAGAGCCACTGCTACAATGACTAGCTCTCTCGCATGGATCTCCACGGCCGTGAACGGCGCTGTTATAAGCGTAATAAACAGTCAGGACAATTAGAAGGAAAATTCTATGATCAGTTTCATTAATTAGAGGGGACGCAGTGGCTCAATCGGTATGGCGTCTGCTCATGGAGCGGTCGGGATCGACTCGCGGGTTCTGCATCGGG
>JBCAUA010038032.1:0-12044 GCA_038406235.1 Peronia verruculata | reverse complement strand
ATCTATCTATCTATCTATCTATCTATCTATCTATCTATCTATCTATCTATCTATCTATCTATCTATCTATCCATAGCTAATAAAAAAGTCATGCACTATCATGGAAGAGAAATCATGCAAAAAGTAATATAAAACGTGAATCTTATCGATACCGATGCTTGCTTTGAGCGGTCTGCCTTGGCTCTGTGTTACGTAAGAAACAACCTTCAATCAATTTAGGGATATCACGTGTTCTTTTGCTTGTATTCACTTTTGTTTTTTCCTTGTTAAAATTTGAATAGACCTTTTGTTATGCCTGCTGTCAAGTTAGTGCCTCATGCAGGCGAAATGGGCAGGCAGGGAGGCATCGGATCATATCTACTTACACGCCTGAATGTGGGAACGCTACATGCCAGTGAACGAAAAGTTAATAAAACAAAATGCAAGTAGACGAGTGAAGCGGAAAAACTTGCGGCTTAGAGGGCCAGAACTAATGGTGGCATAAGAAGATGTCGGGAAAAACCAATGCGGAAATACCCCAGGTGTCATTCCCACATCACCAAAACTTTGACGCTATCCACTATTAATATATTTGAGGGGCATCTAGGTTCAAAAGGTTATGAGTCTGTCAGCTTATAGTGAGAGTTTTAGCCATATATTTTCTACCGCAACAGGGTTAAGTAAAAAAAAAAAGCAAGACAAACTTCCCGTCGAGGCAAGGCCAAGGAATTTCCCAAAGTTTTGGTGAAATCTATTCTGCAGAGCGTTCCTTGTGAGTGTCACAGTATTCAGACGCATGTGTGCATGAGATTTTGGCTTGTGATCCTACAATCTGAAGAGCCCCATTCCTTGTTGCCAAAAATGTTACTGGTCATTTCCTGATTTTGTACTGTAGTGATCTCTCTCCATTTGTAAAACTAATTTTATGGTTTATAGTCTCCTTATTTTCACATAGATCTATATTTATCCGTTTGTCTGCTTATTGGTTGTATTGAAAAATAAATGTACGTTAGAGACTCGTTTTCCTTAGATTATTTTTAATGTCAAAGGCTTTTTCACGTGCGTAACTTAGCCACAGAGCCTCTGAAATATAATTATTCGCTATTACCCAAAAGGGCTAGACGTCGACCTTTCCTACCCAAGAAAACAGGAGAAGTTTGAGTCACTGATAGAATGCAAACAGATTCTTAATATTTTCCATTCGCCTGTAAAATTCGAATCCATGACGCTTTTAACCAGATCTAGACACCTAACCAGTCAACACAGGCGTTCCCACCGTGAGGAATCTGAAATACTCACATTTTGAAAGAGACGTTTGTGTGGTTTAAATATGGCAGGCTAGTGTCACTTTAGTGAAACAAAAAACGATATAGTTTTGTATCTGGCAAAATGTGTTGCATGGTGCTTAGAATTAGATAATATGTGCCATGGCTGGTTTACTTAAGGAAGCTGTCGTCAAGAAATATATCATAAGTACATGTATTGAGTTGTCAATGGCTGTTGGTTCTGTCCAGTCTCATTTCTTTCGTTTCCTGAAATGTGGCATGTTGAGAAGGAAATTTGAAGAAGAAGAAAAAAGTAAATCCTCCTCTTGTCATGTGATAAAAGTTCTTAAAAATAATTTTAAAAAAATAGATCTACCTTAAGGATTTTCCAAGATGCCCTTTTCAAACAAGAACCTTATGCATGATTTTTTTCCCCTGTGCTTATTCAATACTTCTTGTGTCTGGCAAAGGGAAGTAAAATGGGTAATCAAAAGAATCCTCATTTAACAGACATAATTCAAGCTACTTATAAGAAAAAACGTGTAAACAACGTTATAAAAACTTATTTAAGTAATGTGGTAAGCAAAGAAATGTTTGTGTTTCAGAGACACTTGAGCAAGTTGGAGAAATGGAGGTTTTCATCATTTGTACATACACAAAGACTGAAGATTAGCAAGCCCAGAGGTGGACTTGAATTTGCTACATGAGGTTTTGGCAAGTTATAACCCAAGTCAAGTCACTAGATATACCGTACCTCTAAGTTTAAGACATCAAACAGCGGGATCAGCAAACCACTACACGAACAGCAGCAGCAGCAACAACAACATTTAACAACAACAACAACATTAACAACAACATCAACGACGACAACAACAACGGTAACAACAACAACGGTAACAACAACAACGGTAACAACAACAACAACAACAACAACAACAACAACAACAACAACAACAACAAAACAACAACAATAACAACCACCACCACCAACAACAACAACGGTAAGAACAACAACAACCAACTAACCAACCAAATAAATCAAGAACATAATTGGAGGGAAATCATTATGAACACCTTTACTGTAGGTCATAATATATTATTTATTATTAATATTATATATCATTTAGTCTATTATCACTATAATCATAAGATGAACTAGGATTAACTTTAAGATTAGCTTTGCCATGAGCTGTGTTGAAAATGGTCCAGCTCGATCTAGATGCTCAGGATCGATGCCACAATAATAGAAGGAAGAATAAAAAATAACACAAGAAAAGCTGCTATACACCAGATATTGTGTGGTCGACAGTTATGATGGATAAGGTTCAGCCTTAAAATCTCGTGTACCCTCTCGTCGAATCTCAGCCCAAAATGTGACGAAGCCATTGTCTTTTATTATTTAAAAAAAATATCTTTGGAAGATTTGTCAAATTATGTCAAGTGTTACAAAACTAAAAGCAAATATAACTCAGTAGTGTTACATCGGTCATAGTATTAGTAACAAAATTATAATATAATGAAAGTGGTGACTGATTTTATTTTTTTAAATGGGAGATTTTTCAGCAAAAACTTTTGCTTTAAAATTGGAGGAAGAATATGTTAAGAGTACAAAATTAGTCTGAATATAGTGGGTGACAAAAGAATGGCACATAGCATAAAATCAAATGTCCAAAGTTCATAGGCTCTGCTGTCCTAACCTCACCAGTCATAGCCTTCAAAGGGGGTGGGACGATTGTCTATGTACTTTTTTACGCCTTCCAAATTCTTCACACTCTCAAAGCCAGCCTTGACCTTGGGGTAAGGGTCAAGGTGAGAGAGCCCTTTAAGGTCAACCAGATGCTCGATGGTGTCGAAGGCCACCATGTCCACGATTGACAGCTGGTGAATGAATCAATGAATAAATGAACTCAACAGATATATAAATGAAGAAAATAAAAAAATAAATTCATTAATTCATTTATAGATTGATCAATTTATCGGTTGATTGGTGTACTGGCCATAGATTGATTGACTTACTGATCGATTGATAGGTAAACTGATTAATCAGTAAATTGAAGGGAAAAGGCAGAATGACAAACAATAAGAGGACAAACAGACAGACGGATAGACAGGCAATTAGAGTGTTGACAGAAAAACAGATATTTACTTAGTAAACCGGTCAAATAGCCTATAGATTAGATAGATCAGATATAGATTATAATACGTCTTTACAGACCTTGTTCCCAAAGTAATATCCAGTTCCATTTTCAGTCAAAGTTTTCTCAAGAAGAGACAGCTTCTCAGGGAGTATTTCATCCAAATAATTGGACAATGTTTCTGGCTATTTGGAGAGGAACAGAACAACATATAACAATCCTGTCAAAAAAAGATTAGTATTCTATATATCATAAGATAAGATAACAGAATCAGATACGATAAAGTAAGATGATGTAAGATGTGATTACATACGGTAAATATGTAAGATAAGGAAAGAAAAGATAAGATAAGATAAAATTCATATTTCAAAAGGAAATTTCTTTCACTATTGATGAGACACAGTTTATCTACACTATAAATCTGCAACAAAACCCATAAAAGGCTTATGGACTCGAATACTACTGGATGTATCCATATGAAACAATATTGCATAAAGAGCTGTGTCTTTACTTACATAAAGCCGAAAAAAGGAAATCTTACAGTGTTGGACGTTTTTCTGAAAAGGCAATAATAAAGGGATAATAAACTGGCGAGAGTGTTTGATTCGAAATGTACGTTCGATAGAATGAGGTGTTCAAAACACCAAACATGTTCCTTGAGTAACAGTTTTCAGTTTTTTCATCCATAATACCAACATCAACATGCCCAAGCTTGCCATATACTTTAATTCGCAAGTCACTGTAGGTTTGATCTCACACTTAAAAAAAAAAAAATCCCATGAAGACTGTCGGTTAAAATTAAGTTTTTGTAAGTCCTTCAATCTTTCTGATTTCATAATATCTCATCCATTTTCGAGTAAACACGTTGGGCCACGGCAGAGGTTGTCAGCATCTCTGCGTCAGCATCACAAACTAAGATGTCCTGGGGAGCTACTTAAAAGGACTGCTAAAAGATAAAGATAAAAAAAAAAAAAAAAATGGGCTCGAGACCTTTATTATTTTATGGTTAAATAGTTTCCGCCCACCTTCTCTTAGACGAAAGAATGGAAAACCTGAAGTGAAATTACTAATAGGAATAATTATCTTTTTAATAACGACTGTCCATAGGGAGCTGCGGGAGGAGAATGGCTTTCCTCCCCACCGCCCCGTACTTCATGGTTCAGGCAGGCACATATTCATTCCCAACTATCGCCCGGCAAATGATTGGGCTTATAGTGTGATCCATGCCCAACCATGACTAGGTATGGTTGCAACTGCAGGCTCAGGAGAAAAGGAAAAGAAAATACATACGGGCAATACATGCAGAATATTTTGGCTTTTCTGGGCTCTGGTTGGGTCTTACGGATAGTCCTGCCCTTTCCCACTTGCATGAATAGGCATGGTAGATCTGGCCTGAGTCTCAGCCAGTGATGGCCACGGGTATCCCTCGGGGAAAGGATGGTTCCCCCCCCCCAACCATACACACACACTACGGGCCCTCCCGGCACAGCACTGGTGATGTTCCAATTCAGGGCCAGACTAGACAACACGACAATGCTGTAGTCGATGCAATGAATCAATTTTAAACAAAACCTCCTTGTCTGCCACTGCTCTCGCCGAGTCCAGTTTTTCAAGCTCCTCATTCATATACCAAGTACAAATAATAATGTTGGGAAGGGAATAGTCTGCCCCCTCCTCCCTCCCCCCCGATCTGGTGTGTGAGGCTAGGGAGGAGAGTATGGGTGTCCCCTCCCCACCTTAGCCCACCCCCAGATCCCCCACCCCTACTCCCTAGCCCCTCAGGTCCCAAACACTCTCTTAATGGGCCATGATGACGGCTCTGTCTGGTTCGGGCGGACTTGAGAGTTTAAAGTGTTATCAGAATAATGTGTTATTTTACGGAATGTACAATTCGGATCAAACACCTTCCCGAATTTTCTAGTCAAACATTGTCGCCTGTTTAGAATAACGACAAAAACCATGAGCTTCCTCGGTTTTCTGTAAGTACAAACAGAGATCTCTCTGCAACAAGTTTTTATGCCAAAATTTTAGATGGACACATCCAGCAATTCCTGAGTCCATAAGCCTGTAATGGTTTTTATTGTAGATATATAGAGAGAAGATCGTTGTGTGCCCCAATGGCTATTGTGAGAGTACTTATTACCACTTTCATCACCAACATAATAGTCAGAACAAAAACTGGTTTGATAGTAAAGTTCTGAAATCCACAATTCCGTCGAAAGAGAACAAGAACACTTTGTTCTAAAAACTCCCCGGGGTTGTAGTGACTTACGTATACGGTCTGAGTGCTTGTTTGTTTATTGTTGTTGTTTTTTCTTTTTTTTCTGGTTTTCTTTTTCTTCTTTTTCTTTCTGTCACCACATTGTTTACCTAAATGCATAGACAGATGGACAGAAAGTTGGACAGACAGATGGAAAGATGGAAAGAAAGGCGGATGGATAGATGGATGGACCGACAAATGAACAGATAGATGGACAGACAAATGAACAAAAAGATAAACAGAGAGGTGAAAAGTGAACAGATAGATGGACTAGACAGAAAGATAAAATGAGAAGTTCAAAAGGAAACGCTCCATTGTCTGAAGTCTAGCAGTATACGTTACCTTATTATGGTAATGTTTGTCAAAACGGCCTTGTATCATCTGTTCCCAGACATCTTCTACAAACATCAGAATAGAATCTATCTTCAGAAAGTCCAGTGGGCTGCCGGACTTAGGGTACAAGCCTGCAGAATCATTTCAACACTTTATAAACAAGTCACTTTAGACTGAGAAAAGGTGTCTTTGTGCGAGTAAAAAAAGAACGTTTATGTGAGCTAAAGTACACGTATTGGCTTAGGCGTATGTACATATACCATAAAATATATAGATCTAAAGCGTAACCCTAAACCTAAAACAGTACACAGAACTTTAATAAGAATATTTAGCCACTATGGGAAGAAAGAAAACATTCATGGCATCGCTATATTTGAAAGTCTAACGATCTTTGTCGAGAGCTATTTCAAGATACAAAGATACCAATATCACTTTAAAGAAAAGTCTGAAAACCAATGTATTATACCTACTATCATCTATGGCTGCCAAACATGGACAATATCAAGACAGATAGTCACACACCTTCAAACAGCACAGAGAGCAATGGAAAGTAAAATGCTGAAAATGAAACTACAAGACAAAATACCACATAAAGAAATAAGGGGAAAAACCGGAGTCATGGACATAGTGGAAACCGCTCTCAAATTAAAATGGAAATGGGCAGGTCATCTAATGAGAACACAAAACAACAGATGGACAAAGAGATAGATAGAATGGCAGCCAAGAATAGGAAAAAGATCGATAGGACGGCCAAACGTAAGATGGAGAGACGACATCGAGAGAACAGCTGAAACAACCTGGGCGAGGAGGGCGAGAGACAGAAGAGGTTGGAAAACATTGTCGGAGGGCTACGTCCAGCAGTGGATGAACAACGCCTAGGTGAACAGACGAACAGGTGAACTGACTCATAAGCAACTCAGTACAGGTGCATGCGAGTGGTTAGGAGGAGTTCAGTGTTATAATCACTCATACCTCTGACATGACGTGCGCCATTGGTGTCACTGAGATGGGATACGCCTCTGCTGTGACGATGTTTAGCCCCAGAGCCCGAGTATGCTTGAGGCCGTGGTGGAAATGTCGAGCTTTGATGAGTTCCTGTGACTAAGGACCGACAACCACGCTTGAGCGAGCTCTCAAACTGTGGGTTGGCCAACTCTCAGAGATTGTCATTACACGTTGAGCCAGAGGGCGTCCGATGATGAGGATACTAGAGTGTGTTTGTGTGTGAGTGGGACAGTGCCTAAGTGAGTGTGTGAGTGGGTGTGTGGGTGAGTGAATGAGTACATGAGTGAATAAGTGAGTGAGTGAATCTGTGGGTGAGTGAATGAATAGGTGAGTAAGTCAGTGCGTGCGTGAGTGGGTGTATGAGTGAGTGAGATAGTGAGTGAGTGAGTGAGTGTGAGTGAGTGAGTGGAGTGAGTGAGCGAATGTTCAAGTGAGGAATGAGTCGTAGAGTGTCTGAAGGAGTGAGGAAATGAGTGAGTGAGTGAGTGAGTGAGTGAGTGAGTGAGTGAGTGAGTGGAGTGAGTGAGCGAATGTTCAAGTAAGGCGTGAGTGGTAGAGTGTCTGAAGCAGTGAGAAAATGAGGAAATGAGTGAGTGAGTGAGTGAGTGATTGAGTGAGTGAGTGAGTGAGTGAGTGAGTGAGTGAGTGAGTGAGTGAGTGGAATGAGGGAGTATATACTGACAATATCATTATTATTTAAGCCTCTCTGTCTCCTCTGTTGCTGAAACAAGTGGCCCCTTTGGTCGTTGTTGGATCTTAGATAGGATGCATTCCCAGGAAGAACTGCACGGACCTTTATAGTTGTCTTTCGATGAGGAAAAGACTAGTTTTGTTCTCATGAAAGCTGCAAGCTATGTACGCATTTAAGTGCGTATGTGTGTATGTATTTCTGAAGGATGGATGGGGTGACGGATGGATGAATGGAGAATTGGATGGAAAATGGATAGAATCGCGTCGTGTGGCTATCTGGATTGATAAAGAAAAGATTGATGGGTGGATGGATGGATGGATAGACAGAGAGATAAATGGATGGATGAATGGAAAATTGGATGGAACATGGATAGATTTGTGTCTGGATGTGTGGCTATCTGGATTTATAGAAGAAAGATGGATGGATTTATGGATGGATGGATGGATGGATGGATAGTTGGGTGGTGGATGGATGAATTGATTGATGGATGGTTGGATGGATGGATGGATGGATGGATGGATGGATTTATGGATGGATGGACGGGTTATATGACAAGTATGCAAGGACAAGCCATGGCGGTCAGAGTTTGGAGATCAGAGACAAAGAGAAAATGGTGGTGATGACGGAGATTGAACAGCGGCTTGGGTCTGGATGAGGAGGAAGGATGGATGGATCAATTTCTTATTTATCTAATCTATTCCTTGCGAGGTTCCAGACCAGCGCACCGCCACCTTCGGTAAGAGTGGGCGATACTGGATCTCGCAGTAATCTTAAAACTTCCTGGCCACACCAGTCATCGGTTTTCAATGTCGAATACTGATAGTTCCTGTTGGACGACTCTGTATTCTGAAACATGGCTATCAATATGAAGACTCCACTGGAAAATCCAGATAAGTCACATTTGCTACAAAGGGAGAAAAATGAACTAAAGTTTGGAAGTCTATAATTTTTTACTGCATACCCTTTAAAAACTCTCTTTGTGGCGGAATTTACCTGGTTTTTTTTTTCCGAATTATTGTTCTGGTTAACAAATCTTAGTGGCGTGCTTTATAACATCAGGACAATAACTCATTTTTCATAAAAATGTGTCTTATCTGGTTTTTTCATTAGGATCTTCATATGTTTCTTTATCATTCCTTTGTGTAAACGAGTCGGAGTGGAGATCTAGGAGGAGAAGGGAGGGAAGCTAGCGGGTGATCGTCTCTCTTTTTTAACTATCATCTTATTACTGTCCTTGGATTTTGTTGTTGTTGTTGTTGTTTGTTTGTTTGCTTGTTTGTTTTACTCTCTACTGTTGGTTTGTTTCGTCCTGGTTATTCTACAGAAATGTATTCTCGTTTTTCATTTCTTGAACATGTTTTCAAGAGATTCATTCTTGAAAGGATATAGTCCCCAAAGCAACTAGGTATGGCTAAGCCTGGTAAATTGGGGATGCACAAGATATTATAATACACTCACTTTTAAATTACTATGCATTTGGTGACATGGAATTAGAATCTAAGACATTTTCATTTTCCCACTGTTCCAGATCAAATGAATCTACACTATAAATGTTGTAACTAGTTACTCATATTTCTAACGTAGTCGACGTAATCAATTACTGTGACAGTTTAAAAAACTCACGTAACCGATTACAGTACTCGATCATGTCCAGGGCGACTGCTCAGACGTTGCGTTCTCTACCAACACTTAGTGAGGCGATGTCGAGGGCGAAAAGTTGATTGTCGGAGAGGGAAAAAAAAAAAGTTGATTGTTGGGAAAGAAACGGTCGGGAGGAAATACAAGCCAGACATAAACTGTGGTAAGACGGGAACTGGATATCACAGAGATTAAACCAGTGAAGGCCCATTTGTGTCCTATTACCTACGGCTTGGCTGATGGAAGAGGTTCTCAAAGTGGTGGCTTTTAGTCACGGAGATATGAGATTGGATAGTCATCGCTCGGTTCAGAGAGTGGTAATAGTCTGCGTGCGAAGATAAAGGTTTTCACCCTATTCCTTTTTAGCCACAAAATCGACTCGTTTAAGATAGGGAGGAGACTAAGGGTAAAACTTTTCAGACAAATTAATAGATAGTTTTAGTCAATGACTACAAATTAGTTTAAAATGAAACGCCGCTGGCAAGCTATTGTTTCACTTGCATACTGGTTACTGTACGAAGACACGTCTTGTCAAACTAGCATTTTTGGGGGGTCGCAGAAATGAATCATCTTTTCCATACTAGCCTGCTGATTGAAAAAAAATAATAAAGGTGGTCATAGGAGTTTCCAAAGGCAAACTTTAGTGACAAAAAATGAGACTGGAAAACTACTGCTGCAGAACATAGGAGTAGGAGCAGATTTCCGAATAATAGTTTTGACCCCCTAAATCTGAAAGTGAAAGCCACTATATCCAGCAGAGGAATGTATAAATGTCTAACAACACCTTCAGCCCATCAAGGGAGAAGGGCAGTGTCAATATGCATAATTAAAATATTTAGGTTTAGAAGAAATTATAAATGCACCACTTGCTGTAGAGAAAGATAATTCACGTGGCGTGAATCTCAATTTGCCCGGAGCAAATATGTGCTACATATCACGTATTTAGTAATCCTTCACGGTTCAATTAACAGTATGGAGATTTATTTATAACATTTTAAGCAACCAGAATGGTTTGGTTTTTATGAGCTTTTAAACCTCCTGTAATGGTGGTTAAAGCAACCAGAATTATGTAGCCCGTCTCTTTTATAGTGCCAATATCATTTCAAGAACAACGACATGTTTGTAAGATAGTGCAGTTGAAGTATGTACCAAAATAGGTTTATATTTTCTTGTTTTCTCTTTGAACTTCACTATGAAATGTAGCAGTATTGCCACACTGACATTTTTCAGGTAAACCATACCTTGGTGGACTTAAATTTCAGGTTCTGATCATAGTCGTGGAATGGCATAGCGTGAGATGAGCAATCATAAATTTGCTAGTGTAATGACTAGTTGGCCTACCGTCTTTTAGCATCTCTGGCACGACATTTTTCTCCGGCCACCATGGGGCGTTGCCTATTTGCTCAGATGTTGCCGGCTTGGCTTTAAAAGGTCTCAGTATGGCTTGTCAAAACACATTTTCGCTTTTCGGAACAGAAACTGCCAGGAAATGGAAGGTCACAAAATGATGAGAGGAAAAAAATGGCTGAGGCTTTTAGTGCCCAAAAAATAAGTTTTCCTATATGTTCTTCGATCAGTTGTTTTCTTCCCATCGTTTTGAAAAACACACACACACGCACAGGCACTCACACACACACACATACATACGTACATATATAATAGTATATAGAAGTATATATATATATATATATACATGGTGTTATTGTATATATATATATATATATATACTTCTTTCATCAAGTCGTTGAGCAAAATGGAGAAATGCGAAGTTATTGTTAACCCACATAATAGATTTCGAAATCTTAATCAATTTTATCTTTTTTAGAATCGGCGAACTGGAAGATAAAGTTTTAAATGCACCTACTGCCACTTTTTTTACTACTGCAACATAGTCATCCGTTCAGTAATCAGCACGCAGAGGGGAAAGACTGATCCTGTCTCCCTGGTTCTCTGGGATAGGTGTCGTTCCTTGCAAAACAACACATATTATGTTACAAGAAGATTGACAGAAACATAACATTATATGGAAGAAATGTTTAATGTCAATATACATAGAACAGCATCTACCTCAGCTTTGGATGGAACAGGAGTCCCTGAGTGCTTGGCTGATACCCTGGGAAGGATTATGATGAAAACAAAGTTTCATTTTCAGAATGGGCACTTTGGTTTCTAACAAGTTGGGACAACCACAGACTCTGATAAAGAAGGTCAGCAACTTCAGCACCTTGAGATTAGGCAATGATGGGGCTGATACTACAATTGAAAACTGGATAATATCCAGCTCCTAAAGGACTTATCTCAAACATCCTTATATTTGAAAGCAACTGTTAAGACCGTGGCTTTATAACAACACACACAGAGAGATAGAGCACCTGCTTAACGTTAGCGTCAGTTTATCGGTAAACAAGCAAGTGGAAAAAAAAATGTCCATGTCAGAGATTGGTAGATGCAAGCAATACATGCCCTGTGTATCTACTTGTGCACGGAGTTGAAATATTGCAGATAAAATACATGTCACTTATTTCTGAATATCTTAAAAGAAAACTTATAATTATGTAAACTGAGAAGATGAGTCAAATCCTTCAGAGAACGATTACTTTTAATAGGCAAGGCAGTTCAGATAGATAATATATGGCTTTCTAGAGTCCTCAACACCAGCCGAAAGAGAGAGAGAGAGAGAGAGAGAGAGAGAGAGAGAGAGAGAGAGAGAGAGAGAGAGAGAGAGAGAGAGAGAAAGA
>JBCAUA010038021.1:0-12044 GCA_038406235.1 Peronia verruculata | reverse complement strand
AGATAGATAGATAGATAGATAGATAGATAGATAGATAGATAGATAGATAGATAGATAGATAGATAGATAGAGAGAGAAATAAAGAGATAGAGAGATAGAGAGATAGAGAGATAGATATTACATATATATTTATTAATTTATTTCCCTCTCTTTATTCCATCACCTTGTTTTTGTTTTTTCACCTGTCTATAATTATGCCCCTAGCAACATTTTCTGTTTAGCAATACTGCAATCTCTAAAAAACTGTTCTTGTCTTTGACCACAGTGTGAATCAAATTATCTTCTAGCTATAATAAAACGTCGTAAACTGGTGCGGTATGGCCATGTCAAGACCTTCAGGCCTTGCAAAGATGATCTTGCAGTCCACCGTTTTATGAAGAAGAAAAAGAGGCAGACAATAGAAGAGATGGGATAAGAGCATAAGATAGTGAATGGGTCTGGAGCTTTAGGGCACTTTGAGAAAGGTAGAGAACAAGGAGGAATGGAGGAAACTGGTTGTTAGATCTTCAGAAGCGCTCCAAAGGACAGTTGGTCTACAATAAGGATGGAGCAATAAGGATGATTGATGATGATCTATGAATCAAATTAAATATCATTCCAAAACTACTTCACTGGTCACAGATCAAAGAGGGCAACAATAAAATTAGTCACATAATGACTATCCAGTATTGTGTACCTTGAGTATGCTGAAGTTTAGTATCCTTCGCAGTGCACACAGTAGGTTGGTCCAGCATCGAGGGTTGGCATGTTCTGATGTGTTCAGCGGGGACGATTCTTTCTGGGAAAGAGACGTGAATGAACACGCATATAGATCGAAGCAGGGTGGTGTCAGCTCACAGCTTGTGATAAAGTAGTACATGTTCTTATGATTGCATTCTAACTACATGTAATGACAACAAACACACTATCAGTGCTTTCCAATAAAGGTGTAAGTCATGTTCAACACATCTGAGCTAGTGAAAAAAACATGTTACAACAACAGAGGTCATTGAGGACTCTTGAAGATTTCTTTTTCTATGACATTATCTAATACCTTTTCTTCTCAGGTATGTCACGAGACACCACCAGCACTTTGCTAATACTTGACTTACGCCATTACCATAGAGCTGTGATTTGACTTAAATGCAACAATACACAGGCTGCGGCGGAGAAGTATTCCGGTCTGTATTATGATTTGAGTGCTATTTTTTTTGTCCTTATCACAGATATGCTTATATGATCGTGGGAATGACGATCAAAAAGTTAATGATGTTAAAATCTTTTTCTGAGGAGATCAACTTGAAATGGAGAAACATCCGAAACAACAACTGAAATAGAATAAATATTGCAACAAGCAGAAAGAAAATCAGTGTAGTTTGAAATATCTGACATTACGAGAAGTAACTTTGGACTTTGTAGCTATGAGAGGCTTGAAGAGATGTTTGAACCCCTCAAGAACCTTCATTCGTACTGTCTTCGTGGACCGAGGTAGTTACAAATTTTTAATAGTTGTGTCAATGAAACTGCTTGATATCTCCCATGCTTACTAGGTGACAAGGAATACCTCCCTGTGTTATGTGGCATGTGATGGACAGATCGACACCATATTCCAAAGGCATGTATATCAAACTTAACCAAGGCCTTATGTACTTCTTTAAAATCAATTGAAATATTCTGAAAGAAGTGGATGTCTGTTGCTGCATCTAAGAACTGACGGGACGCATTACGGTAATTCATTTTTGCAATCAGCAATTTGCTGCCTTTCCCAACTATTCTCCTTAGTCACACAAATATGGTGTTGATCAGGCAGCGTAAAGGGGACAACAACAACAACAACAACGACAACAACGACAACAACAACAACAACAACAATCTTGCGTCTTTCCTTGAAACATATAACGTGAAAAACACAGAACAAAGTTATGGTACAAAGAGAATGCTTTCTTTTTCTTGTTATAATTTTTTTATCACTTTTATTGGTGATCAGTCTTTCGAATGACATAAAGTAAGGGATTTTCCTTCTTTACACGGCTTGCTCATCACCTCCCTTGTCTGGCAAAGGGAAGTGATAGGACTGGACACAGGCATCTGTTATGAAAAGAATAAATCAGATATTTTGGACCATTGGTTATGATCCGATTAACCTGTGCAGCGTGGCCATGCCCCGGCCATTTGAACATCTAGAACTAGAACAGATCAACTGATTTCAGGAAATAGTTGTCTTCATCTGGACTGCAACACGTAAGACGTACACTTTCTCATTGTTTAGTTAAGAGGCAATATTGAAATTTTGATTTCATTTGAATCAGAACACAAGACTTGTGTATCTTGGTTCTTCTTTTCTTTAATAATATCATTTCAATTGATTTACTATCTTCGTTACTGCAACACAGTTTATACAGAATCCCAAGTTGATGAGAATGACAATGAAGACAGATGGAGGCACTAAAGATGACGCATTATCTGGTTATTGCTTATTTTCATTTGCATTAAATTAAAAACTGTCAATTAAGGAAAACAATTATGGTACTAAATGCACGTATAAGTGAACGGCATCTGGGTAGATCGGTGGACAAGAAAATATTTGCATGAATAGATGATCTACAAGTGATGAAGAGCTAGATGCATGATGAATGGATGAATGGATAGATGGATGGATGGATGGATGGATGTATGGATGGGTGGATGGATGGATGGATAGATGGAACGACATTGATACCCTGGTATCATGCAAAGGTACTCTTTCGCCACGAAGTCCGCTGTTTGCAGAATCGTGTCTGTTCAGTTTAAGAGGCCTGACCAGAGCGCCGAAAACCATTCCGTTTAGCACAATTCCAGCTTCCAGCATCAGCGTTCCTCTCCAACTAAATTTGGATAGCATAATTTCGACCAAGGGCGCCAAAACAAAGGTGCCGATCCCAGAGCCGGACACAGCGATACCAGTGGCCACTGCTCGTCTTCTCTCAAAGTATTCACTAACTGCCACAATAGCTGGCAGATACATCATACCGAATCCAATACCTGAAAATATCAAGGGAGATCGATACATCTTGCAGATTTTAAAGGTAAGAAAATAATAATAGTAGTATAAGGGTGAAGTGATATTTTAAGAAGAAGAGAAGTAAAAAGATCAAAAATTTTTGCTTGTTTGTTTGTTTGTTTTAAGAGGGGGAAAACGCGAAAGATAACAGGTTATATTCATTTACAGCGCATTCTATAACAATGGAATTTTGTAACCCACAGAAATACGTAGACAGAAGACATCCACGCTAGTCATTGAGTTTGGATGGCATAAATTCAGTGACTTTCACCCACATACTATTGATTTGTTTTCTATTATATCAAAAACTTCACTTCTAAAAAACGATTTAAAAAAAAAGTGTCTTAAAAAACAAATTAGACATGAAAAATGTGTGTGTGTGTGTGGGTTTTTTGTTTTGTTTTGTCTGAACTTCAACCGTAACAGAAACAGAAACACGCATGTTAGGAGACCGCCATTAAGTTTAAGATGAACGGGTCCTAGATGGGTAGAGCAAACAACTGTTCTGTGTATGTTTTATGTATTCTGTAAAGCAAAGGTTGACTGGAGGGGGGGGGGGGGAGGGTCAAAGTGAGGGCACATTATAGATTGTACATATATGTATGTGAGGGCAATAGAGGCATAAGTCGTATCCACATCATTATCATCACTATGACCACCGCCACTACAACCACAACAGAAACCACCCTCACAACATCCACACATTACCCAACAGCCACACCAGCCAGCCCTTACCCCCACAGACACCAAAGGTGAAGATGAAGACCTCGACGTTAGGACTCCAAGCACTGGCAACATAAGCCAAGGCAGCGAACAAACTTCCAGCCATCATGACCGGTCGATGGCCAAACCAGTTGGTCATAGCGCTGACCACTGGACCTGTGGACAGCCAGTGGATAAGAGGGGGTGACAATAAAGATAAAAACAAATTTTATATTAGTTGAAAGGATAATTCTGTTTTCAGTTATTGGGACAAGATATATATGTACATGCATAAAGCATACGCTCACTCGTTCAAATGCACAGACTGAAATGTCATCACAAGTATGAGAACAAAGAGGCCTCAGGTAACCTGCTGCAAACTTGACAGCATATCGTCCATGAAAAAAAAAATGGATCTCTGTAACGTTCGCGATTAGTTCTTATACAACTCCACTCGGAATATTTCAACTGTTTGTAGATTGAATGCAAAGATTAATTATAAATTATCTGTAGTTTTGATATATGGAATTAAATTTAATTATCTCTCATAGATAGACATTCAGACTTGCCATAATGCTCATGTTACGCACAATCACATACTTCCAAAGACAGGCATCCCAGACAGAATCTTGGTGGTCTGTCTTGTACTCTCATAATGTTATTACATTGACAACTAATTATAATACTATCAGTCTTTGGGAGCATATCTGTGGGTGCAAAGATCTGTGGGCAGTCAGGTGTGGGGATAGATAATATTCCAAATGGAAACTACAATAAAACTGATGACATAAATAAACGCACAATTGTAGAATAGTAGGAGATACATCTCCGGAGGTTTCTGTTCTGTTTTTATGCTTCTGTCGTGTGGTCCAATCTGAACCTGGGTAAGACACCAACTAATCCGAGTCATTTGGTTCCAAAACAGGGAGAAAAACCATCATCATCCCCCGGCGATTCGCACGACCAGGAACGGTAAATATTTGTATGAATGTACGTGGGCGAAGACAGGTTTAGCTTTAAGACTCGATGACGACCAACTAGGGGTGAGAGTAAGTCCAGAATGCCTGGATGTATTGTCTATTTGTCCGTTAATTTCTTTCCCCCTGAGCCTGCAGGTACGAAACCTGCCAGATCATGGTTTGGGCAGTAAACATCCCCTGACTCTACTATTTGCCGACAGTGAGTTGGGCGCGAATGCCTAGTGTGCCTATACCATGAAGTCTACGGCGGTGGGGAGGAAAGCCATCTCTCCTTGTGTCCGTCTCCGCGTGGGTAGGTAACATTGTTATAGACTATCTTCCACATCGTCATTTTTTTTTTCTGTCTCTGCTCTTATGTCTGAGAAGGTGGACTGTCACAAAACATCAAAATTGAACAAACTGCAGGCTCGAGCCCAGGTTTTACTGTAGGCCACATTTTATGTTGTTTCCCACGGACATGTTGGATGTTATACTTTGTCGCAGCCCGACATGTTAATACGGCTGCAACAGTCACTTTGTGAGACTGAAACACGTACAAAACAAGTTCATCTTCAGTTCAAGTTTAAAGCTTTCTCGGATAGGATCTACAAGTACCTCTAATATTACGTTCCGAAGGCCTGTCAGAACAAATGGGACTGGTCAGATAATCTCGTGATGTCTTTCCAAACACATTAGTAACCAGTCACAGATGTCAGACATTTAGAGCTAATATAGGTAACTACAACTCACGCTGATAGGATCTACCAAATATGTGGAGTTCCAGGATAAAACCAGACCCAAACGTTACATTTTATTCATCGATCTTTGCCCAGTATGGGTCTTCACCATTCTCGACCAAAATTTATTTTTGATCAGTCTAAGATGATTATTTTTCATCTGGCAAGAACCTGTACTGCTATTTTAGAATTAAAAAAAACAAAAAACAAAAACAAACAATAATATCAAGAACAATAAACAACAACCACAGCAAAGTAACAACAACCACGTCAATAACAGCGCTAGCAGAATGACAGCAAGAACAGCAGCAACATCTACAACTATAGGAGTTCCTAAAGCCTCAGCAACTATCACCACAACAATAACAAAACAAAAATAGCAGACACAGCAGCAGTAGCAATAGCAACAACAACAACAACAACAACAAACAAGAAGACAAACAGCAATGAGAGATGACGAAACAATGGTGCCAGACAGGGACAAAAGGAAGGTGAACGACTTACCGATCATGAGGTAGATGCCAAACTGCAGAGAACCGCCCAGGGAGATTGTGCTCTTGGATGCGTGGAAGGCGGTCACCAGTTCTGGGAGCAGAATCCCGTAGGTGTAGCAATGCCCGTCCACTATTATGCTGATAGCCAATGCAGATATCGTTACCACCCAACCCCATCTGGCGGAAAGAGAAACTATAACATTACCACTAAGCCACAAGTACCGCAAACATTCCTGTCACATAAGGGAGGGATGGGTAGAATAACGAACATAAGATAAGGTAAGATAACTTTATTTTCCACAGAAGTAATTTTTTTTTTATCTGGGCAAGTTTTTGTTTAAATGTGTGTCTTTCATCCTCAGGTTTTACATGCTGATTCAGTTCCAAAGGGGATGCTGTACATGAATCTGCAACAAAACCCACAAAAGGCTTATGAACTCTAAAACTGCAGAATGTATGCCTCTGAAATTTGGCACACAACAGTTTTGCATAAAGATCTGTCTTTCTACTTCTATAAGCCATTCTAGAAAGGCGGTAATAATTGAATAGTTATTTCGCAAAAATGTTAGATCCGGATTGTACGTTTGATAGAGTGACCAAACACGTTTTCTTTGGTAACATTCAGTTAAATCAAACAAAATACCAACACCAAGGTCGCACGCTTGCCACACACTTGCCGAGGGATCGGTCTGACCCATATTTAAATAATTTCCCCACGAAGGCCGTGAGCTCTCTTCTAGTTTGTACATAACGTTCGTCTGTCCCTTGTTCTCCTTGTATTTCTGACTCTCTGTTCCTCTTCGTAGCAGTTAATCCCCGTTTGTTCTCACCGAAAGACATCAATTTCCTCTAAAAAAAAAAAAACAATCAGACAAGGGAATGAGCTACAACGGGGCAGTAGAACTGATCACAGAACATTGTAAGACATCTAGTGATTCAAACAGAGAAAGCACTGAATAAACAATAACGAGAAAAAAAAAAAAAGTTGATATCAGGGAGAATCAGGTCATATTCGTTCACCCTCTGTCAGCGGCATCGTGAAGTAGTGATGACATATGAAATGCGACGCGATGAAACCTGGCTCTCGTCAAATATATTATGGAGTTATTGGTATCACTGCAAAGTTTATTCATTTTCCTTTCTGTGTGTGAACAACGTTTTGTTCTACCTTATGTAGACATTGAGCTATTGACAATTAAAGATGACAGGGGTGACCTGATGCTGCTGGCGACTTTACTGAAAAAATGACCGATCAGTTTAGTAAATCCTTATTAATCTTTGTTAGCCCATGCCGTTAAATTACAACTGTTGGGCTTTTACTCAATGTATTTCAGCAACTTTAACCGTGAAATGAACTTTTACACTGATATAGAAGGGTTATGTGAAGAAAAAAAAATCTTAAAATTAGTTCATTGTTGAAAAACACATGATTTCTCCGATCGCTTCAGTTTGACAAGCGCCTGATTTCATCGAGTCGCGTCTCGTAGGTCAAACTTACACAGTGCAGGTATAAGGATAAATGTGCATCCTCTAGGGACCTGTTTTCGCCGGGGACCAATTAATTGTCGCCGCCTTGTGTGTTTCTGTGTTTAAATCAGTGTTTTTGTGATCCCGCATGCCTGACTTCTTTTGTTTCATTTTCTAGGAGATGTCACGTGAAAAGTGTTGTGCTTTTTTTTGTGATTTTTTTCCCCTTCACAATCACTTTCCAAGGTAAGAAAAAGAACCATGCTTGCAAAAAGTGACATTTTCACTATTACTTTTTGGCTTCTACTGGAATAAAATTTATCAGAAGAAGCTCAAGATGATGACAGTTTTCATTTTTTTTTTCATGGTGACATTGCGATTTGAAGTGCAGCAGACAACAAACACCTTAAAATAAAAAGGAATTCTGACCCAATTCTATAATTTTTCTATTGCACACCAAATGACCATTGTTAATAATTTTCATATGTTTCTTTTGTAAGTTTGAAGGATAGGCCTATTATCCAGTGAAAAAGACGTTGTTTTTTTTTTTTTTTTCAAATTTTTTATGCGGTCCCAGTTTCAGGGTTTTTCAATAAAATTGAAGCTTTAAAGCATTTTGAAGTTCCCCAAGAGTCTTTTCTGTGTAATTTATGCCTAAGTTTCAACAATAATAACTCAATAGACGAGGTCCTGAAAAAATGACTCTCCGAATTACCATACTCATGGCGAAATCTGGTCCCAACCAGCGACCAGCTTCTCAATTGCCCCGGATCTGACCCCGTTCACGTAAAGCTAAGTAGGTCAACATAACGGCTCTCCTGGACTCCAGAACAACGTGTCATGATCTATGAATGATACAGCTCTCCAATGTAAGTGAAATTTCTACTTCAATTCCAATATTTATGTTGATACTTGGTAACTTTTCTCTGACTCTGCTTGATGCGATGAAAACTGGTCCTTCTAGGATATGTGACAGCATAATTACCCCATGAGGAACACACACACACACAGAGAGAGAGAGAGAGAGAGAGAGAAAGAGAAAGAGAGAGAGAGAGAGAGAGGGCAGAAAATATACACAGAACAAAATTTTCTTTCAGTACGAGGATAAAAGTCATCAATTGCATAGGCTGAAGCTCAGCATGTTACCCTAGGAATTCAAGTATATTATTACAAAACATAAACAATAAAAATGAAAATTGAATTAATAACTGATTTTATCGTACAGAGAAGAGAGACAAAAAGAGAAAGATAGAGAGAGAGAGAGAGAGAGATTGTGCGTGTGTGTATGTGTGTTTGTGTGCGAGTGAGAGAGAGAGAGAGAGAGAGAGAGATGTGATTGAATAAAATCTGGTTCAAAAGATAGTTGGAATGATGGTTAGAATTCCGGATG
Organism: Peronia verruculata; assembly: GCA_038406235.1. Lineage (NCBI taxonomy): Eukaryota > Metazoa > Mollusca > Gastropoda > Systellommatophora > Onchidiidae > Peronia > Peronia verruculata. The sequence goes on along the minus strand of JBCAUA010038021.1, from coordinate 3,276 downwards.
GATGACTGGAATGATGGATAGATGGGTGGATAAATGGATGAATGGATAGATGGCTCACCCTCTAGGCGTCCCTACACCAGGCCAGACACCCGCGGTAGGCATTGAAGGCTGACTGTTTACATCGCCAGATTTAAAACGCCGTTTAAAAAATCAGTAAGAAGAGGCGAAATTGTTGACCTCAACTAAATTATATTCATACAAATCATAACTTGGCAAAAAGGAGACACAAATTAAATTAAACAGATCACTAACATGAAAACATGCATCGCATTGAAATGTGAGAAATATATCAGACATTTATAACAATAGCCAAAATAAGAAAAGGCCGCCAAATCTGTGAGCACCATGCACGCAGAGTTCAACAAGAGTTACATGATCTGAATTTCGCTCACCGAAGTTTCGTCGTCTCAGAATGAAAGTGTCCCAACTATGTTATAAAGTTGTTGCAGTTAAATCAGTTTAATTCTAGAGCCACGATTTGTTGTCAACCTTCATATGAATCCGGTTACCTGGCCTGTTTAATATAGGGACGCCTAGCTCACCCTCCATCGGGTGGTCGCTGATTCAATGTGGGTAATGGGGCGATCCTCGTCTCACTATCTCCATCAACTGGTTGTCTGACAATCAACTCATTGTTAGGACTTGCGTCATCGTTGTCTCCTTGTCTGACCCCCTCGTACTCTTCAGCGGGGGGATCACCCAGTTCTTCGGATCCATGTTCGACCTGTTCCCCCTCTGTAGGCAAATGTTGGCCTTGTCCATCAGTGATGGCATTGACTGTCCCATTTGATGGGAAGCCTGACAAGGACATTTTGAATTTGTACACCGACAAATTTCTTTTTTTGTGCTTAGTCACTGTACAGTTTCAACGATTTTCAGGAGTGTAGAACTAAATCATATCACTTTAATTCAGAAAACAAAACAAAACAAAACTGAAGATTTATCCAGCTGAAAAAAAAAAAAAGAAAAGAAAATTATATAAACAAATTAATGAAGTGATCAGTAACATGCATGATTGTATCTAAAAAAATATACCTTTATAATGTATGTTATAAGTTTCCCAGTGATTTCTGAAGTAGATGTGGAAAACAAAGTTGATACGTGAAGAAAAAAAGGAGACTTGCCAATTATAACATTGTTGGAACCAAGAATATATTAACTTCTGGCTTCTGTTTGTAGATGCGGTTGCTTATCATTATAATTATAGCTATGTGTCTGAATATCAGAGTCTGTCTCACTAAGACCCTTAAAAGATTTTAGAACAAAACGTTTGTGGGGTTACTGTTTTTGGAATAAAGTTGGCCTTTTACTTCCTTGATTTCAGATGAATCTGAAGAGCCGATTACCTCTGCATTAGAAGACTACCTCTACATTATTTTCTTGTGCAAAAGCTCAACTTGTTACAAGTTTTCACTTTTCCTTTCAACTCATTCCCAGCTGTGTATCTACATGTGTCACACATGCTTGGAAAGGGTTAAGATGTAACTGTCAGGGATAGAGTAGATTTTGATTATATGTCTTTCTCACCCCAATCCTCTCCCCTCTTCCCCTTCCCACACAAACTCACCCACAACACTTCGTCATTTTTTAAATTTCTCTTCTTCCTGACTCTACGTGAAGTCTTTAAGTTTATATTCTGACTATCAATACAAATGTGCTATAACTCTACCCTCCCCCCCCCCCCGTCTCTTTCTTCTTTGTCTCTTGCGAGCTCGAAGATTATAGCGCCAAAGCTTTAAGTGCGCCACCGAATCATTATCTTTTTCCTGACTGCAGGAGATCCAGTCCACGTCAAGGCCCTGCCCTCAGACCTATTTTTAACTACATAAATATTTATTATTCACTCCCCCCCCCCCTTTTCCGTCACCTCCTGCCCTCCCGCCCCCAGACTAGCCTTCCCCAGATGATCTTTCTTTATTATTATTATTATTTTCTTAAAATCAATATGCTCACTCACACAGATACAACTGTCCATATTAAGAAATGGTTTCTCTTGGAAATTAAAGACAAATTCAAATAATTATGCTTGTAAAAAAATATGCAGCTCTTATGCAGATTTATGACTCGTAGTTAGAATTAAAATTATATCCTTTTGTTTTCTAATTTCCTGGTCAGCAATGTCGTGTTATTATGTACAAACTTGGAGGGGCATAACTTTGTATGACGTAAGTAGTCTATATAAACTTTCCAATCTATAGATTATTTATATACCTTACGATATTGTGATCCAACGGTATGAAGTAGTACAGCTTGGCAAGTGACTATAGTTTTACCTTACGTCTCAATCCTATGATTCTATTCACAGTGCTTTAAATGCCTTACACAAGTATACGCGACGAAAAAACTACTGATTTCTGAGACGCAGTTCGACACGCTTGAGCAGGAGTAAAATTTTAAATACCGTGAAATACTCGCGTCATAAATATATTTTCTACTGCAAAGAAAAATATCGGCATATCGTCCTTTCTCAATTGGCCAGTGAAAGAGTAGTGATCAATTTAATTATAATACCCAGCTTTTTACCATTAACAATTATCTAACGAGAAGTAAACATTAATAGTGCTGCAAAATGCGCAGTAAAATGATATCTTAAGCCCCTTGTTCAAATAATTTGTAAAAAACATGTCGATAAACAAATACAATGCATAGATCGATGTCAATTAAAAAACAAAACAAAAATAACTCTTTCATGGCATTGTATCACGAATACAATTTTCCTATGTTGTCATTGTTTGTGAGATGAGATTGTCCTAACTTGCCAGAGTGTGATGAATTTAACTTTCTTAATTCGTCATCATATTAATAGTGTGTGTTGTACGTGACCATGATAAACATCAGATTGGCAAGAAAGAGATTAAATTCCACCTATTGCACATTTTTTTTATTTTTTTGCTAAAGTTGTAGAGTAGAAATCAACGAAGGAGAAATAGTAGTAGAACTACATAGGAAATACGACCTATCTATCTACTTGCCAAAACACTGCTTATGTACCAAAGCTGCGAACATCCAATTGGGCACGTATCAGCAATACCTCATGGGAGGTATCGAGATATCGATCTCCCTTTCTCAGTATTGATCACTGAAATAGCCTTCGGGTCTTCCCTCGGTGTGGAGTTTAAGGAAACGCATCTTTATAAATAAAGTAATATATTTCAAGTTGTCTTTATTTAGTAAATTATAGAAATTGAAATCATATTTTCCTTTAGCTCAAAATGTTAGCTTTCGGGGATTAGTTATATTTGAAATGTCCAAACGTTAATATATCAACATATATAT
>JBCAUA010038010.1:0-12044 GCA_038406235.1 Peronia verruculata | reverse complement strand
TGCCTGCCTGCCTGCCTGTCTGTCTGTCTGTCTGTCTGTCTGTCTGTCTGTCTATCTATCTATCTATCTATCTATCTGTTCGTTGTGTTTTCTGACTTAAAAATCACATTCTTACTCTTACTCTCCACCCCCCTCCCCAACTCCCTTTACCTTTCCTCACTTCGTCCACCCCACCCCCACTCCGCCTCTCAGCCTCACTACCGGGTATGTGGGAGCGGACAATCACCCTGGGCAGTGCTGGGAAAACCTTCACTATCACAGGCTGGAGGCTGGGCTGGTGTATCGGACCCACACACCTCATCAACTTTGTCCATCTGGGCCAGCAGATGGCTGTCATCAGCTTCAGCGGTCCTTTACAGGTAAGCAGGTCTCCCTATCCTTATCATCGTCATCATCTGTCATCCCACTTAAATAGCACTGTTACTATCCTAGATCTCAAAATCAGTGTCGTCAAAATTTTTTTCCATCATCATTTACCGCCTTCATCAAGATCATCATCATTTTATAAGATATAATAAGACTATCCAACCGACAACGAATTAAACAATTTTTTTTTTAAAGCAAATAACATGTACAAAGAATTTGTTACTGATTTTAAAATTCTCTGACAAATTTTCAAGCCAATTGGCTCTTCCTCAGGGCAACAAAGTAAACATATAAAAATGTAAATAGGGCATTGCTGTGTATGGAAGAAAATGAAATGACTTGCATATATTGTGTGGAAGAGGGTTTTCAGTGTTGTATAATTAATAATAATAATAAAGTAATAATAATTAAATAGTATATTTTTAGAGTTAGAATTGTTTCATCTTCTGATTTGTAATGGGCCAATAGATCAATGTAAGATTTTCAGTTCCCAGTCGTTTTTTTTTTTTTTTAAACCTATGCTGTATATAGCTTTTTAATATAGGTCTCTATGTGTTACGTCACCGAAGATTGCGCTATCAAGATCATCAACATCGTTATCTTCACCATTAATCATCTATCATCACTTTAGAGAAATATCTTAAGATGTAAGACAGACTGTTAACCGTAACTAAATTGATACAATAAAAGAAGCAATTAACAATTTGGAGAATCAAAAACTGAATACATTATAAATTTAATGAAACTACCCAACATTTTGACCCCTCCCTTTCAGTCCTTCATTGGCTATAATACAATAGTTCATATTCGAATAAGCACAGATCTGGAAATCCCGGACGGAGTGTTTGTACCCCCTACTGAATTTAAACACCACGAAATCCCACAACACTAATGTTGAACGCAAAACTTCCGGAATAATGCGACGCCGAAAGTACGTCATACTTTTTCTTACGTCATTTAATCATTAACACTATTCAGTACTACTATTATTTGAGGCCATCTAGGTTCGATAGGCTCACAGTGAACAGTTTAAGTGACACATTTCCTTCACAACGTGGAAGGGTCAAACCAAAAAGTGAGTCAAAGTTGTGAATAGTTTGGAGTGTTTGTACCCCCTGCTAAAAATAGACGCAGGTATTTCCAACCTTTCGCTTGGTCGGAACAAATCTGTTACAATACCAAACAATGCACTACAATGTAAAGTGCCTGTGTCACATTGCAATGCCTAAACTGTCATGTCTTGAACATAAATGAACATCATTATAGAAAGACTGGCAACCCAACATATTTTATCTTCCGACACTTTATGTGGACAGGAAGCCTTGGCCAGCTTCATCGAGATGGAAATACCCAGACTGAACACTGCTGACAGCTATTTGTCTTCACTGGCCAAGGAGACACAGGCGAAGCGGGACAGGATGGTGAAAGCTCTCCTTGACGTGGGCATGAGACCCATCAACCCACAGGGCGGCTATTTCATCATGGCAGACTGTACAGATATAGGTCGGTAGACATATCATATTCGTTTTACTTGGGGTAAAAGTCTAACTGCTGGTTCATCCTAATCACGGCAGAGTCGGGATAGTTAGGCCTATGTCATTGATTTTGGCATGTGTTTTTTTTTTTTTCTATCTGTCTGTCTGTCTGTCTATCTGCCTGTCTGTCTATCTGTCTGTGTGCCCGTCTGTTTGTCTTTCTGCCTGCCTGTTTGCCTGTCCAAACTGCCATCTATCTATCTAGCCTATCTATCTATCTATCTATCTATCTATCTATCTATCTATCTATCTATCTATCTATCTATCTATCTATCTATCTATGTGTCTATCTATCTATCTATCTATCTATCTATCTATCTATCTATCTATCTATCTATCTATCTATCTTGACATACCGCTTTGATACGATAACAAATGCCACATATTCAGCCAGTTATCTTTGTATGAACAACTTGCTGTTCTGTGACGTCATCAGCAACGAACATAAAACACCGTAAAAATAATACAGGTTATTACTAAAACAAAATACTGGCAGTGCAAATAAATACTGCCGGGGCCTCTTACTTTAAAAATAATATTAACTGATTTAAATAAAAATTTAATGATAATTGGGTTATATAATTCAATTATGCTATTTGAAATAGGGGAGCTCTTGAATCTCTGAATGATGTATGTCATTACAATGAGTCTGCGATAAACTAAGGACATGAAATGAAAACAGATACTTCGAAACATCGTGCACTCTAATAGACCTTTAAAATAATATAAACGGCATAATGACCTGAAGTAGAATCGATAAATGACAGTCTTACTCACAGAGCAGATAGCTGTTCCTTAGATGGCTTGCCGGTATCATAAACGCAGAGCCTGCCCTTTGCATAAGTAATCTAGGTCTGGATTTATTTTAATTATGGACTATGAAAAGTTATGAGAAGTAACTGACATCAAATTATGATGGAAGAAAAAATGATAAATCAAAGCAGATTAATTTCGGAAAACCATCGTTCTGTATTTTTATCGTACCCTAAACAAGACTACCTAACACATCTGACTCTATACTTTCTGGAAACGGAGGAAAAGAAAAAAAATGTGTCATATTGATCATTCTGGTTAAACGTCTTTGTGAGGAGAAAAAGACAACACAAAAGCAACTCACACACCCGATCCAAGTGTTTTCTCTCTTTGCTTCCAGCTGCTGATCTCCCGGATGGGCCAGATGAGAAATCGCTGAAATTTGCCAGGTGGTTGGCCACGCAGAAGGTGAGATATTGAAACCAAAATCAAAGCAATACGTGTACATTTACCCATCAAAAATGGAGGTATGAGGTGATATTGGTGAAAAAGAAGCCTTTTTGGTGTATTTTGAATTACAATACTTTGGCGAATCAGGAGCATTTTTTGTTAAAGAACAGAAAGATCTCTGTTGTACATTTATTTATTAGTAGAATGCGGAGAGAGAAGGGGAGCAGAAAGGATGAAGGCTCCTTTATATTGGGCACTGCGCTCCTTCATAGCCTGTCCCAGTGGGGAATTCTGAAAATAGTTATGGGAACTTATGTGAACAGTAACTGCAGCATAGTACAGTAAGATAATGCCAAAGGGTACCATCGGCTTTACAGTTGTCTTTATTTCCTTCTTTCCCTCGCCTTCTTTCCTTCTTTTGTTTTTTGCTCAATCACACTCTTTGTTCTATGTAGTTCTGGCCATTGTTCAGTTTTCTACATGAATAGTGCTGTTCAAGAGAATAAATTGCACGACACGATATTCCACAGCTGTATAGAGTAAATTTAAATACCACCTATTTAATAAATTATATCACTCACATAACCACTGGCTCACTCTTGGGACTGCACATGGCTTTCATTGGATTTTTCTGTGAGTTGTCGGGGTTATAGGGTAAAGACAGATTTATCCATGTAGGAAGGTAATCGTTTCTCTTTGTCCTTCAAATTTCAAAATAATACATCATTTTCACGATCTGTAAGCTTTTTTCCAGTTCTCATGGAACTGACTGGCTATTGAGTGTCTACACAAGAAAATGACCCGGATTTTAGTAGGCCTACTACTAGTTGCCTAATGGATATTGACAAAATGCTGATTAGGAGAGATAAAATAACATGGGGGCTCTTGTTTTAATGTCGGTTGAAAATGGGCTGGACAATGAAAATAAGGGTTATTACCCGGAAGACACAGACTGGATGGACAGAAATCAATATATTTCAGATGTAGCCTATAGTAGATGTGAGCTCCTGATTTTCTGCTTTACCATTTAATTCTCAACATCATGTGGTGCCAGACACGCAAGTCATTACGATCTGATATATTATATGTATAATAATTCGTAGCAGATAAGAGATGACATTTACATGGCGCTCATCCTGTACAGTACAGAATGATCTCACGCCCTCTACAATCTTTGTTACCCCAGTACATGCAACTGAGACACTGAGACACGTTCTCTGCTTGGCAGATCCTTCAAGGATTCTATCTGCAGAGCGCTCAAAATGTTGCCAATATAATGGTAACTTCCCTTGGAACTCAAATTTAATCGAGGTTGAGACAGGAAACATGTGTAATGTTTTCTCCAAAGACAAAAAGTCCGGCCTTGTCAAGGTTTGAATCTACGTAAGGAGACTTAAATAAAATAATGTAAGCTTAATAATGTAGTGATGTTACTTCTTAATTCAGTTATGAGTGCATAAGTTTTCAGAGGAAATTTTGGATTTGAAATCCAGCATTGCTCGATTCGCATGAATTTATGTTAGGTCTGTTATTGTTTCAAGTCTCATTGCCAACTTAATGTCCGTATTATTTGATTGCAGAGACTGGTGGCTGTGCCCATGTCATTGTACTATTCTGATGAACACAAGCATGAGGCGGGCAATTACTTACGATTTTGTTTTGTGAAGGTGAGTCTTCCTCATCTCCAACGTCCTCACCGACATATCGTTTGTCCATTATATATATATGAATCGAGCTCTCCACTATGAGCATCTATCCGTCAGTCCAATAATCGTCCATTCACCCGTCCCTTCATCCATCCATCCATCTATCCATCCATCCAACCAACTCTCCATCCATCTACCCAACCAACCATCCATCCATCTTACCAACCCATCCACCTACCAACCAATCAACCAACCAAATCAACCAACGAGATTACCTACCTGCCTATCCGTATTTACCTACTTATCTACCTCTTTACTACTTACCTACCCACCTATCACTCTACCAACCAACGGATCTGCCTGACTGCTCACATCTTGTTTGTCTATAGTACACTCTTGATTCACTTGAATTATTTTAAAGAATAAAATTGTTTATTTCATTGAATTCCCTATATTAAGCTGATCCCATCTCTCACCACCTCCATTCTCATTATTTGGCTAATCGCTTTTATTCCCCCCCCCCTCCCCCACCCACAAGTGTGATGCAACTATTGACAAGTTCGAGGAGGTCATGCAGAGGTGGAAACAAGAATTACCTGAGTAGGTTGTTGCAACTGCTCGCTGGAGAGACAGCAAACTGAATCTTACAATACACCTGGATCACAGGAGTCAAAATTTAATATACGGGTGACTACACTGTGGAAATTCTTGACTTGGCATATCATAGTAGAGATGTAAATGTTGGTATTCTGAACACTTACATAAAGTACTGGAAATTCAGGGTTTCTACTGTAGCACAAAACAATAATCAAGTTTTAAAAAATGATAGTTCATGATTGGAAGCTATAGCTGAGGGGTCAGATGCTTGTTCGTCAGTAAAAAAACAACTTGTGTTTCAGGTTAGAATCCTAGGTTAGAGCTTGCACTTTTTGTTCAATGATTCAACTATCCGCCAGTTTCTTGGGAAAGGAAACCAGACTTTTAGCCCTCTCCGATAAGGTCTAATATAATTATTTAGGAGATTTCGTGAGTTCGTTAAAGACCCCTTGAAGTTAGAAAAAAATAAAATTAAAATAATGAATGAAGAAAAAGTGGACGTGCTGCTGTCTGATCTGAACTTCCAAATTCCCAATTTCCGCCTAAAAATATTTGTCACTAAACTGGATTCGCCCATAAATCCTGCTTTCTTAGGACTGGACGGTTACATTTGTTTATATAGTGAGAAAAAGACAGTCCATATGATAGAGAGATATAAAATGAGTGCCATCTTGCTACACTGTCTATGAACATGAATTCCAGTAAAGGGTAAAATGAAAGAGCCTTTGATCAGATTGGTCCCTTGATGCTTGTAGGGTTAAATGCCCAGGGCACTTGTGTCTGTGTGCATGTAAATTATCTCCTGGAAGCTGCATTCCTTATGATCCTATTAGGAGGTTATGGATGTAGGCCTAGCAAGAACTTGAGAAACATTCTTAATGATCTTAAGGCAAGCAGCATTCCTAATGATCTTATCATGTCATTGTGGGTGTAACAAGTAATTATTACAGTGATTTTACTTTGTGGTTGCGGGTGTAGCACATAACGATTCCAATGATCTTATCATGTGATTATAAAACTAGCAAGCAGCATTCTTTAAGATTTTGATATGTGATTGTAGATGTATCAAGATGTGTCAATCCTAATGATCTTATTACATGATTGTAGACATAGTCGGTAGCACTCCCAATGATCATACATGTATTACGTGATTCTAGATGTAGCAAGCAACGTTCCTAATGATTATACATCAGCATTCCTAATGATCATTACATGACTGTTAATGGAGCAAGAAGTATTCACGATGCCCTTACCAGCTAATTGTGATACAGCAAGTACCAGTCCTAATTATCTCTCAATATGATTGTAGATGTAGCAAATAACTATCACAATGACCTTAAGGTTATCTGACATTAGGTTTAGTAAGTAACACTTGCAATGATTATTACTGTGTGATTATGGATGCAGCTGGTAACCTTGTTTAGTGATTATATGGATATAGTATAGTAATTATTCGCAATGATCCTGTCATGTAATTGTATATGTAATATGTAGCATTCCAAATGATCTTGCCATGTGTTTGTACATATAGCAAGTAGCATTTCCAATAACCATTTAATGTGATTGTAGACACTGACAGTAGCATTCCCAATAATCATTTAATGTGATTGTAGACACAGACACTAGCATTCTCAATAATCATTTTATGTGATTACGGATGTAGCGAGTAACTATCACAATGATCTTAAATCTTAGCTCACATTAGGTGTAGCAAGTAACATAATGATCACTATTATGTGAATGCACATAACAAGTTACATTATTAATGGTCTTGGTGTGTGACCATATGATTCCAGATGAAGCATGTAACCTTCCATGGGGCAATAATAATAAGTCACAAAAAATATATAATTGTGTTAGAAGTAACTTTGGATATGACTACTGGTGAGGCAGCTTTTGCTCTAATATGGCATTTTGTAGTTTGGGAGAGACTATCAAACAAGTATTGATACGTATCTGATTTTAGCTCAATAGAATCTGATCAAGTTATAGATCCATAGCTCCAAAAAGTTTGGAATGGTAAATATGTAGCAAGCAATTTGTATATATACATGTACTCCCTAATGACACAGAGGTTTGCAATGTTGTAGAGAAAATTGACTTGGAATCAACCATCTACAAACAGCAATGAAAGCAAATTTTAATTGTTAGAAAAAAAAAAATTGTGTTTACAACAACAATACAATTAGGTAACATTCATTAAAACTTGTACTATTGTATGGCCAAAGTATCAAATCACAGCAATACCTGTCACAAATATGAAACATCAATATATACAGGCATAACGGGACAGATGGGCTGAGTTACAGGTATTTTATTTTCAATTCTGGAAAATAAAAACAAAAACAAAGATAGCATTGGCATCAGATGAGTATTACATGAAATTATCCACAAAGAATAGAACCTAAAACAGGAGCTAATGATTAATGTGCATGGTACTCCAGAGACACAACAAAACAACGACATTTATTGGAAGTAATAGCCTTTTCACATTTAACAATATTTTTTTGTGTGGTTGTTCAATATGTTACAGAAAAAAAAAGGTTATATACAAAAAAAAAATATATATATATAAAAAATTCCCCACAATGAAACCCAGATAAACAATGGCATCAAGAGGATGGGGGATACTAGGAAGTGGAGAAGGATGATAATATTATTCTAAGATGTAAAGTTCACCTCATGCTCGGGTGAATCTGGAATAACACTGATGCATAATCACAACATATATAGCACATTTTTTACACGTTTGAAAAAGAAAAAGTGGGGGGGAACAAAATCAACAGTGATGCATAATAATCATGAGTAAACAGTTTACATTGTAAACTTTTTTTTTACAAAAATTTGAAAGGGGAACAAAACAAAACAAAACAAAAACATTAAAACAGACAAACTCAGTACACGTCCGTCAAGGCCAACAATCAAACAATAGCTAATCTACAGGTCCTTTACTTATTCCCTGCCAGGCAATCAGCTTGTTTTGTTATTGTGTTATTTCCTTTTTGAAATATATCACGGGTTCTGTTTCATTGTTTAGGACTAGAGCTGAAACAATAAGGTATTTTTTTTCAAAATCACATGACCTAGGAAACGTCGCTCACATGTGGCTTTGTTTATAAGATGTGACAGGTCTGAGAGCTCATCATTCGTTCCGATTTGTCTGCGATGCGCAGAGCAAGTAAACAAAGCCACATGTGAGCAATGTTCACTAGGTCATGTGATTTTGAAAAAAATACCTAACTGCATTCAATGACTGATCGTTTTGTTTGTTTGTTTGTTTTTTTCACTTTTCCGCCTTCTGAACACACCCGACAGCCTATCTGTATTTTACATTTGCTGTAAATAAGTTTCCAATCAAGGGTGCCTGGGTGTCGATAATTTTCTTTGTTTCATTCACTGTGGATCTAGCCTAGTCTAGGCCTACTCAGGTCCAGTTCGGCTCGACGGCGCCAATTTTTAGTCATAATTCTGATAGATATTGAGGGGAATTAGATCAAATCATTAGTCAGGACATTTCAGATGTACTTATAGGGAAAAGAATGAACTTCTTGATAGTCAGAAATGTCTTGCAGGCTGTTGACGTTTTGATACATTTGCGAAACGAAGAAAGCGAAAACGAAAGTATGAATGCCTTGTGCGTATGCTTGGAACGAAGATACAAAGTGGACGACAGCAACGTCAATTTGTGTTGGGATCTCGAATCGTGTTTACACACTCGAAGTCAAAGATCTAGACCTCAGCACTCAAGTCCAGCGGTCGTATGCTATTGTTAAGCGGTCGTATGACGCTATCACTTGACAATCCCGTCATGAGTAGCTAGATTCTGTATGAACAGAAAGACAACATGATCTAGATCTAGATCTAGTTAGTTGGCCTACTGACTGAGATCTCGTCAAGATCTTCGGCTCGGTATTCCGCAGAGATCTATGGGGATATAGATCTAGGTCTAGATCTAGATCTATTGTAGATGCAGTAATAGAAAGAAATAGATCTAGATTGAGTAAATCTGAGAGAGCTTTCATGAACAGAAATAATATGGTCACACCATCATCCTGTTACCTTGTAATGTTCTTAGTCTTACATAGATTAGATCTACTTATTAGTATTACGCAACCTTTTTGCTGCGTGTACTTGTAATTCCAGATCTATATTTAGATCTACACAAAAATATATGGTCTAGCCTACATATTAGGGGTCTATATAAGAGACAGAAAAAAAAAAATGTAGCTTTGATGCAGGTGAGCAAGTAACGAATTAGATCTAAATCCAGTTGCAGTGAGATTTAATTGTAAAGTGTAAAAGCCAACCGCATTTTAAATGAGTTTTACCAAAAGTTTTGCTTTACCCGATGTATTAATTAACTGAAAGATGGGTTAGATTCAGACAGATGCTATTCCAGAGTTAGCTTTCTCATGAAGATCTGTGCATGTCAGACCATGGTCACTCTTAATATATGACAGTACAGATGTGTAGATCTAATGCAAGTGCTTCAACACACTAACTGCACCCATACAGTCTATACACATATTAGAAAAGAAAATAATTGTAAAAATAAATTACTGTGCACAGTTTCATGCCTCTCAAATGAAATTTTACATCCCAATTTGAATCATCAGTTATATTCATTAATGAAAGAGTAATTGTAAGATGCCTGGATTTATTTTACAATTAGTCACACAGCTAGTTAAATGGGTTTGACTCTAAACACAGACTGACTCTTATCTAACCTGTTAATTACATTGTGCAGAGCGAGTTTCAGCATCTGTAAGACTCTTACTAAGAGCACAGATCCAGTGTGAGATCTGCAGTGTCATCTATTGTTCATGTTTAAATAAGCCTACGTGTAAGTCTGGTCAGTAAATATTATCATTACACACTCATAAACATCTATACATGTTTGAAGATATTCAACTTCATGAAGTCCTTATAAGCAATCGTAAATTTCTTGAAAAGTCCTTGAATTTTAAGGCATCTAGGGAATGTGAACCCTGTGGCAAAGATTCACAAAAATTATTGTTCTCCCTTAAGTAGAAGTCGAAATATTGGCAATTAATGACGGTGGGGGTGACCTGTTGCTGCAGATGACTTTATTGAGAAAATGGCCGATCACTTTAGTAGATCCTTCTTAATCTTTGTTAGGCCATGCCACTAAATTACTATTTTTGATCAAAATTTTCTCAATCAAATTTCAGCAAATTTTTCTATGAAATGCACTTTTAGATTGATATAGAGGGGTTTGGTGAAGAAAAAGAAATTGAATAAAAACTTCATTTACTGCTAAAAAACACGATATTTCTCTGGTCAGCTTAGGTTGACAAGCGCCTGATTTCACCATATGGTGTCTCATATGTATATGGACAGATGTCAATTTTTCGCAATTTTCCACTAAATATCCAATTTTCCTTCAGAAAAGGAAAAGCAATTCTGAAAAAGCAATGCATTTTATCAATACACATGCCGTGGAGAATGTATATTCCAAATATGAAGGCAGTTGGTTGAGAAATAAAAAAGCCTTAGGGAAAATAACAACTTTTTTTATCATAGGGAGTATCATATATATTGAGAAGATCGCTATTGAATTTTTATAATCTCTCTATACAGTCATTTAGTGGGGTGGTGGTGGTGCCGTTTTGGGGCATAAAGCATATGTTTCTGGCCCTATCCATTATTTTTCTGGTTTGAGAAAAGTTCAAAGTATGTAAAAATAGGAAAACCCCAGTTTTTATATTTTAGTCCCAAAACCTTATTTTCAGGACCCGCACATGTAAATTATTTGTTTCATGGACAGACTGGCAGTTTCACCAAGCCCAAACAAACACTCGCGACTCATTTTCACTGTGTCTCACAATTGATGGGATGGGCAAAGCTGTAATGAAAATAGCTATCCTTGATTAATAATTAATACTGTTTCATTTTCATAAGTAAACCTACATGTTTTTTTTGTTGTTGTTGTTTTTTTTCAATTTCTTTGATGGGTTAAATTTAATATGATAATTGAATAGCCAGTTTCTTTGCATTCATTAAAGGTGTAGCTCCTGTTTTCCTCACAATAACATGATGTGAAGCCTGTGTGATCCTTCCCATACAATGTTTAAGGCAATTGCAATTTTCCAGTACACATATTGGATGTTTCTCTTTTTAGCTGTTGAGAAAGTGGACATTGTCAGTGAAATGGCAGGTAATAGTAAAATTGGAGGCAGAGGTGATTCAGCAAGCACATTTAGATAAAATGAATTTGCAGACACAAAATATGAAAAGGAAATGTACATGTACCTAATTGTTTAAACTCAGAATATTACAAGCAAGTCTGAAACTGTGTTGCATGCTGTGTTGTTTGTCCTTCTATCTTTTCACTGCAGATCAGCTTTGAGATGTTCAAATATTCAAGGGTTTTGTCAAAGGTATTTTGTCAAATCATATTAGAAGTGACAAAGATATATGTGTATAGTAAAAAAATTTTAATTAGTTTTAAAAATTTGTAAGTCAGTCATAGTAGTAATAGTCAAAAGCTTACATTTTACCTATATGATAGGCATGGCAATACTTCTGGCAAACCGGGGGGGGGAGCAGGTTTATGAAATTTTTCCGTTTTTGGCAGTTTTGGCTTCTATAGCATCTTCAGATCATGAAACAACAAGGATAATTACAAATTTTAGACGTTTACCATTTTAAAAATGATTTTGAAATGTATAACTTC
>JBCAUA010037999.1:0-12045 GCA_038406235.1 Peronia verruculata | reverse complement strand
TGATGTTTCTTGTTTGTTGTTATTGTTGTTCTTTTTTCTTTTTCTTCTCTTCTTCCTCCTCGCTTCCACCGACCACCCCTCCCCTTCTTTATTTTTTTCCCTCTTCTCATCTGTCTGTCTGTGCAACTGTTGAGCCTGGCACCTCCTGCATCTGCCTCTTAACTCCATCAATGTAATGTTGGATGGTTCCTATCAGGCTGAAACATTGCTCAATAAAACTAGAAATGAGTCGAAACGAACAAGGCAGTTCCTCACACGAACAACGATCCCAAGGTGTGGAAATAGAATAGTTTGGCTCACTGTTAATAAAGAGGAAATAAATGCCCATCGTGAATGAATCTAAATAATAATAATAATAACAATAATAATAAATTTGCTAGATCTTCTATTCGCTTACTTTTCTTAAGCTGAAAGTCTTTAGTTTTTTGTTGTTTTTTTAATCTTCAATTTCTTTTCCCCAAGTAAGGGAAACAAAGTGCTGTTTGGGTGAGATCTCCAGCCACTGGTCGTGGATCTACAGACAACATCTGTCTCACAACCAGCGTTCAAAAATGTCTGGGATTTGACCGGCCAAGTTTGAAAGATTTGGGCTCTGGGAATTGTGGGAACGGCGAAGTAAAAGACTCCAATGTCGATGATGTTCCCGGACATGAGACAATGTTACGAAAATTTTATCACAAAATGAGACTGAGCATTTGGTTTAGCTTGAGATCCTCTCTTGTCTCTGCTTCTTTCAGATGTGAAAACCGTTCATTAGCAATTCATGAATATGAAACCACGGCAGATCGTCGTTTTTTTTTTTTTTAAACAAAGACCTGATGCTGCACATGTGAAGTTCGCACGTAGGTCTACAAAGACATGACTGTGTTCTCTCTCTGACACTAAAGACACGTTTATCTTGATTTTGTTATCAGTAAGTGAGAGGCCAGCTCTCAGGACAGGTCGGATCAAGCTTTCTCAGTGACAGAGACACAAACGTCTTGTGACCCGGTTTTCTTGTCTACGTCTGGCTCGTAAAACACACATTTTGTTTCTCGTCAATAGCTCTTATCCTTTTCTTTTCTTAATGGTCTATCAAATAATTTTCTTCTCAGGTTGCAGACAACAATCTTTACTTTGTGTTAAATGTTTTGACAAGTTGTTTTTTGTTTCAACATTCCGACTTCTGTCATGAGGTCACACGAAGATAGTGCTAACCACAATATTGTTGGTACTCAGAATTATTATTCATCTTCCTTTTTTGGTTTTCTTTATCTTATGTTTCGTTTCGTATAGTTTTGTGTTTATCTGCATAGTGAATGGAGTTGTTGAACTATCTTTTGACCGCTAAAATGTTACTGACTCAAATACTTGACATAATTATCATGTCATGCTGGGGGAAAAAAAAAAAACGAACAGGAAAAGAACATAAAGAATAGGAGACCCTCTGGCTATGTCAGCGAATAGTTGGCTCACTGTCATAATTGCTGGATGGGTAAACAACTTTGCACAGATAAGGACAAACGTGAGGGTTGGGGACATCAAATGTTCATGAGGAGAGAACAAAGTAATATTCACAGAGATTTTGTTCCAATCGACGAGACATTGGTTCTTGATATGAATTTGTTTTGGACCCATAATAATAATTATATTGTTAAAATCTGACCCTTTTGTCATGGAGACTCGGATTTCCCTGGGATTCTGTGTCACAGAAGTCCTACAGAAATGAAGAAATGTTTAGGGAAGAACTCTTTCAGACCATCTTCGTACTTAGTTTGACATCTTCATTATGAGAGGAAGAACTCATGACATAGCACAGAATTTGTGTTTGATCGAAACAAAGACACAAAAATCGTCAACATCATTATCTATCTTTTCCTCTTTTCCCTGTGGAGCCATCATGTTCAAAGTGTTTTATATTTTTCTGAATTGAAATTGATGCGAATTGTCAGACAAACAGAGATATCTGAGGTTTAGTCACTGAGGGAAACTTTGCCTGATAGAAGTGTGGAACTTTAAACTAACCATCACCTTTGTCATGACAGCAACGCCGGCAGTGCAAGGGTTAATTGTCGCCTTCATTAGGATATTCATTACTTTTATCTTACTATTATTGTTATTATTGTCGCTGTTGTCATTCTTTTCATCATCATCATCACTTTATATTATTTTATAATAAATGTCTTGAAACCTAGGATGACTGTCCACCGGCAACTAATCAAATACATCAAAGAAAGGCAAAAAAGAAAAGGAAATTACGAATTTGACATCTCAGTGTTAGGATTAGGATTATAGTAACTGGTAGAAAAACCATGACATTCGTGGGGGATTTGTTAAATATATTTGGGATCAGCCCACACTGTTCCAGCACTCAGTGTGTGACAGGCCAAGCCCACACTGTTCCAGCACTCAGTGTGTGTGACAGGTCTGGGCACTTTGGAGTGGTGTCTGTGCTTTGGATGATTTTAGTTTACCGTCACTATCTATCTGTCTATCTGTCTGTCTGTCTGTCTGTCTGTCTATCTGTCTATCTGTCTATCTGTCTGCCCCTCCGTCCGTCCGTCTGTCTGTTGTTTGTTCGGCGTCTAGAAGCCAGCTGACCGACCCAATTTCTTTTCCATCCTGCTCTCTGGATTAAGACTGAGAATGGATTGAATCAGGCGTAATTCTTTCAGACAAAAAAAAAAACTAACCAAAAATCAATTCTGCAAAAACTTCAATGTTTAGAAAAATTCAAATCCAAATTGAAAATTTGAAATTGGAATATTGAGCTAAATCTGCTGAAAATTGATGAAGTCGTGAGATCGCCAGAGAAAAAAGACACCTCTGTCTTTGTTCTTTGAAACTACCTTCATTATTGTTCTTGCTTACTGTAATTATTATTGTTGTTGCCCTTCTTCTTCTTCTTCATGTTGTTGTTATTGTTGTTATAAAAAGGAGAGCAGTCAAAATTGGTCATAATCATCTCATTCTTATGGTATTTGCATTGTCTTGTAATTAACCCTTCCCTTAACTCCTTGAGGCCAAGTCTTTAGACCAGCCTGGGAATTTCCCAGCTACTTGAACTTTGGCAGTGAAAAAGGCTTGTCTGGAGATCCACTATCGCTGGCTGGATATCTCACTTAACCCTCAGCGTCAGTCACTAAAGCTTTGATCCCTTACTTTTCACCTGAAGGACCAACTTATCAGGCACTTACTTCACACATCTTTGTCCGCACTCGCAAAGGCTGTTAGAGAGAGAAAATCAATCTCTCGTTGATAAACTCTCATCTCTCAAGTTTCACCCCTAGACTCTTAAGGTCTCGGCCAGCCCTATAGAGATAACGGTAGAGAGTCTATAATAACTATAGGTCGGCAGTTTTCTGATAACGCTCCCAGCTCGTAGACAATCATTCAAACTCCCTTTCCAAATTCTGGCGGCGTTTGTGTATGGCTGACATAGATCTAGTGCAGTTTTATCTCGAAATGTGGGTCAAAGCTGGGATTACCATTCTATGACACGGTTTCAAGAGTGTGGGCTATGCCAGAGAAACTCGAGTCCGTGGCAACTTTGGCTACTACAGTCTTTTAACAGCTTTCATGAACTATCGCCACCAAAATTATCGCCAAGCATTACATATCAGGCCAGTGTTTCTCTGCACTTTCAGCCACTCTCAAATCTAAATGTCTCCATAGAAAAGGGATATATTATATGACTACCATTTATTTACACTTTCTACTGTTTGGTAAGCTACGCCATTCCAACACATAAAGAGAAGCGCTTTGAACAGATAGGCTCGTTGTTATTTCTCCTCGGACGTCATTAACTTGTTAAAAGTCATGTAATGTCCCAGTTATTTGCTTAATGAAATCACCAGTGTGTGTTCTCAAATAAGCTAACACCAGTTGTCTCAGTTCTTTGGCCTCGATTCACTTTTTTTCATCTGTTGTGTATTAGACATGCAACATTGACAGGTAGGCGAACATAACGGTGGGTCCGTACATTTGTAATGTCATTGAGAGTGTATGAGTGTAAACAAATCTCTCATTGTGATGTGGGTAATTCTTCATAGAGAGTGCCAGGTCTCATTACTTTGCAGACCCGGGCCAGATGGATAATTCTCATGCGATAGAGCTATGGCATTTGGTTGTGTGTGACTGTATAATCTTTGCCACGGTCATCCTTGACACAGATGTTGAATTCCCTCTCTTTGTCTTTGCCTTGTCGTATTAATAACAGACAACGAGGCAGGGAGACAGACAGATGAAGAGACAGGTAGACAGACTGATATACAGGCACAAGGAGGGCAAATAGACAGACTAAATGACGAACACGCAGAAAGACAGACAGACAAACAATAGATGGAGGAGGGACAGATAGATGAACAGACAGACAGACAATAGATGGACAGAAGGATAGACAGACAGGATAGACAGACAGATTGACTAGATGGAGAGGAAGAAAGGGAAAGAGGAGTGAATGAAACAGAATGAAAGAAAAAAAAAAAGAAAGAAAGAAGAGAGAGAGAGAGAAGCGGAAAAAGGGTGGGGAGAGACAAAAGAGAAGTAGAGAGAAAGAAGAAGGAGAGTAAAAAAAAAAAAAAAGAGCATGTAACAGAAACTAATTTATTAACCTTTTATTTCGTAAATGATTTAATTCTAAAACATCTTAGGTATTCCCCCAGTCTCACTTTGATAATAAACATAGTGTATCTTTTATGTATGAAGTATGGCTATAGATTACTTCAAAAGATGCTGTTCCATGGTCAACTGAAGGAATGCCATCACGATCAAGAAAAACTTCAGAATCTCAGGAGGTTCAAAGAGACTGATATCTAGCGTTCGATGCTGCAATATTGACGTCACTTCCTGGGAGGATGTTGGCTGGCCAGCACAGTGGACATGGAAGTACAAAGGAACAGCTATCAGTGCTAGCACAGTGGACATGGGAGAACAAGGGAACAGCTGTCAGTGCCAGCACAGTGGACATGGGAGAACAAGGGAACAGCTGTCAGTGCCAGCACAGTGGACATGGGAGTACAAGGGAACAGCTGTCAGTGCCAGCCAGGACTAGAGCAATCTGAGAAGACGTGGATCATCCCTGTAGGTTTTCATCCCATGTGGTGTCTGTGTGCCTTATGCAATAGATTTGTTCGGTTGATTGTTTATGTTGGGGTTTAACGACACATCAGCACGATTATGGTTATATTGTGTCAGACACGGTAAGACACGTTTACACTCAAGAAGAAGAGAGGAAAGAAAGTGGGACAGAAGACAAAGAGAAGTGATGTCAGTTGTCATCCCTGGAATGTTGAGGATGGCATTCTGTGGCTGCAATAGATTTGTTCCCACCTAGTGAACGGTTGGAAATCCCCGGTTAATTTTAGTAGGGGGTACAAACACTCCAAACTATTCACTACCATTGACTAGAAAAGCAATAACCGGTGTGAGAACCGTTCCCAGATCTAGTGGTGTAGCCAGTAACAAACATCAGTGAGTGGAGCAGAGAGTACAAAAACTCCCGCGAGGATTTCCAGGTTTTGGCTGGTCGGATATAAAAACTTGGCCTTCAATCACAGATGAAAACCTATACCATCAAATGTTCTGCCGGCCTTCTCAATCTGTCGATGACGACGGAAAAGCCACCAACAACAACCAGAGTTTCAGTCAGTGTTAACTAATAGCCAGAATATTCTGTTGCAGTCGTCCTGCTGTGTGTTAGGATCGGAACACCAATTGTTTCTTGATTTTCAGAACCTTTATCCCAATTCACTTATTTTGATTCAATAATTTACCCAACTAATAAGGTGGAACCATTTTATTTCCCCCACCATGTTCCTCTGCGGGGGGGCTGGGGTATATAAGTAGCTTCTTTACCCCCGCCTGCAGGCGGTTTAAGCCCGCCATCGCTGTTGTGTCTCCCATGGATTTGCCATCCTCGACATTCCAGGGGTGATATCTCTTCTCTCTCTCCTTGTTAATGTCTTCTGTACCGCTCTCTTTCCTCTCTTCGTCTTGACATGTAATCGTATCTTACCATGTTTGGTGCAACATAGCCGTGATCGTGCTGATGTGTCGTTAAACCCCAGCACCACCATCTCCCATCTTGTGCTATGTCATTAATAAATATAAATAAATATAACTATATATAGTTCTTTGAATACAAAATAGAATCCAACAACAACAGAAGATAGATTTTCAATTTGTTCAGTCTATGCTTTTGTTGATAGCCTGACTGTGAAGGAAAACTATCCAAATGTAGTTGTGAGTCCTCGACAAGTGCTGCTCATGTCTGCAACGTCATCGCTTCACGTCTCTCTCTCTCTCTTTTTCTCTCTCTCTCTCTCTCTCCATTCCTCTCCTCTCACACTTTTTATCAGCCTATTATCAGAACATCTCTTTTGTTCTAGCCCGCCAAGTACAAAGCCGAGACCAGACGGCAAAGAGTTAATCTTATCGCTCTCACTAAGTGACGTCTCTCTCTCTCTCTTTCCTCCTGCCTTTAACCCTGCAAGCGGCAGAGAAAAAACTGCAACTGGCATAGTTAGCTGTCCAGTATGGTATATATATATATATATATATTGTTCTCTTTCAGAAATGACAATTTAACCTTACAAGCAAGCCAAGGGAATCAGATGTTTATTATTCCTTACTGTATGGCATGGACTTTAGAGAGGAATTGTTATCCAAGCTACAGGGTGACTAGAAAGTGCCAACATACTGATAGACGACAGCTTCATGGACAAATCATTCTTTCTGATTAAACAAAACAAAAACAAAACAAAACAAAAAATGGAATATAAATAATTCACATTCGACTAAGCAAAAACCTGGAAATCCCCGGCGAGCATTTGTACCTCTTTGCTAAAAATAGAATACTCACTGATGTTTCTTACCGCTTCACCACGAGATCTATGAACACCAATCCCGTGTGTGCATTTTTATGAGCTTTTCTTTGTCAATAGCAGTGAACACTCGAGTGTTTATACCCCTACTAAAATGTAGACGGAGATTTCCAGCCGTTTGCTTGATATAAACAAATCTCTTAGAGTAGCTGAACTGTCAGGAAAGCAGAAAATCGAATGTAAAAAATCTCGTATTTAAAAAAAAAAAAAAAAGACAAAATCATCAGGCTGACCGAGATAAAACAGAACATTGATTTGTCCACAGATTTTTTGGCCATCCTGTATAATTATAATGAACTCGTCCTCGGCCACACCGCTACCTTAAGACGTTTAGGGTTAAGCAAGACCAGTAATAACTCTTGAGAATATATCTTGTCACATTAACTCAATCACAACATCAGAATGAAGTATTTCCGACAATCTCTTCAGTGCCAATAACCTGGTAAGTCACGGACGGGGTGAGAGACTCCCTGCTGAGCACTGGAAACTCTTTCAGTAATGAACAAAGTAATTCTGTCACACAATTCCTGATAAGAGAAACACATCTTCTAGTTTGGATTTCCCAAGCCATGACAAGACACTTTGTATGAGTGATGAGAACGGGGCAGGTTAGCTGAGTTCATGATGGAAAAGTGGAGTATTATGTGGCAACAAACTCGAACCCGCTCGGCCTAGGTCTGTATGTAAGATTGGTCTGGAGCCAGGCGTCCAGGTCTGGGACATAACGTGGCAAACTCTGCTCTGTCGAATTGTTCGGGATAGCCATTGAAGATAAATCAACCATTAAAAATGTCACAGTTTGAAGACTGCAGCAACTAACTGGAGTTCAGACTGTTTTTTTTTTTCTGTGAAAATTCACTTGATCCTGAATACGAGGTTATTTTGCCGGGAAGTTGACATTTATTGCCAATCCGATGCTTGAGGGTCAGACTACAATTTTCTCAAAACCATGGTCGTTGCGCTGAAGACAATGTTCGTGATTTCAAAAGTCGAGAGAAGATATTTGTTCTTTATGTGGCAGTTTGAGTTCTATAGATGTAAAATCATCAAGCAGGATGACAAATTACTTTTCTCCTTCTTCTTTCCATTGTCATCTCTTATGCCCATCTACTCATTTCATCGCCTCCCCACTTTCGACCTTTCCCCTCCCGCTTACCATCCACAGACACACGTGTTATACCACAAGCTCAGATATTGTCCAAGTGTTCCAGTTAGTAGTGAGTACTAAGTAGCCCAACACTACGGACATTACTTTCACGTGACTGCTGTACTACCAGGTACCAGGGATCATTATTGTAAGGACATACCGCTCTGCCCCCCCCCTTTCTCTATGACCATCTGCCCTTTTCTCTGCTACTTTTCTCTACTTCCTAGAAATGGCCTCCACCTCCCCTCCTGCACCTCCCCCGGTTATCTCCCCCTCTCTACCTTCCTTGTTTTCCATTCCTTTTTTTTTTTTTTCCAAGGCTTCGTTCTAGGAAGAGATAAACAAAGTGGTGAGCTCTAGTCAAACTGTGATCATATTTTCTTCTCGCTTAAAAAACAGAAATTGAAGGTACTGTCTCTGTTTAGTTATTGCCCTTGGTTTGTTTCAGATCAAGTTGTACTGGCCAGATAAAAACGACATAGTACAGGCAGGACAAAGAAGGGAAAACATCAACGGCGACAACAACAACAACGACAACAACAACGACAACAACAACAACAACAACGCCAACAGCAACAACAACATCAACAACAACAACGACAACAACAACAACAACAACGACAACAACGACGACAACAACAACAACAACGCCAACAACAACAACAACAGCAACAACTTTTCTATTGTTATTTGACACATGCGAAATTAAGTAAGGAGAAAATGCTGAGGCAGTGAGAAAACAGAACGACTTTCATCCCATTGTGAATGAGGTATTTCGAGATCGGTCACATGACCTAGGGAACATCGCTCACATGTGGCTTTGTTTATATGATGTGATAGGTTTGAAAGCTCATCATTCGTCAAGATTTGTCTGCCATTCGCAGAGCAAGTAAGCAAATCAGCGTGTGAGCGAAAATCCTCGGTCATGTGATTTTTCTCGAAATACCTCATTCTTCAGAATTGTCCGTGACTCATGTTTGAAATAACAAAGGAGAAAGTGATATGTTTCTTTCCTCCTGTCCAGTACTGGGACTGTAGCTCAGCTCTACCTCTTGGAGGTGGCCAAAGGCAAGTAATCTGACCGACGGTCAATATGGTCCATTTCTCTTACAAAGTGACCTGAAATAAAAGTAGGAAATAAGGAAGAGGAACAAAGATTGGATCAAAGAAAATGTGTAAGTGTATATATATATGTGTGTGTGTGTGTGTGTGTGTGTGTGTGTGTGTGTGTGTGTGTAGAAGAGGGAGGGGAGGATGAAAAAGCGCACTGTGAAAACTACCCGGGCAACCTGCTCAGTTCGACAGATACAGACCTTTGACGTCAAAGCCGTGAAAAGACTGACTGACCAGTTTGACGTCACTAAGTGAGGAAAGTGGCCGAGGTCAGGAGGTCAAGTTTGCCCAGCCAATTCCAGACCTGTCACAATCAGATCAGACTGGGAGACTGACAGAAGGGCGGAGCTTGGTCAATCCTTGCTGCTGTTGCAGGACTGCCGGTTGCAGGTTTTGTAGTCTCCACTGCAGCGTACGTAACTGATGTCACACTGTTGTATATAACTCACTCTCTCTCTCATTCTCTGTGCCTTTGTCCCTATATCTGTCTCTGCCCGTGTCCGCCTGTCTGTCGATCCCTCTCTTTCCCTGTCTGTCTGTCTGTCTGTCTGTCTGTCTATCTGCCTGTCCCTCAATCAGCCTATCTGTCTGCTTGAACCACAACTTTAATTTTTTAATTTTATTTTACGCAGGTTCATTAACCCTAACAGATGGTCGCTGAGACTGGTCCAGGATAGCAATTTGCTTCTAGCCATCTCTCCCTTATTTCGAAACTGATGTATTTTCCTTGTCACTTTATTATTTTATCTTCACCATCCTCGATAGCTTCCCGCGGAAGGTGGAAAGGCGTAAAAAGAACGCCGCCTGCGGTCAGAGATCCTGTGGGTACGTTACGCACATTAAAGAACGCTTGGCAGTGAAAGATCGATAAAGAGTATGCAAAGATTTCCAAACCTGTGGTCTGATAGACCGCTAGCATTGGAGCACCTCAGGTGATCCGGCAACGAGCATCCTCCTCTCTACCCCCCCTCCCGCCCCCCATTCTTCATGCCTCTCTAAAACCTTCATGGTGTCATCCAGCTTCTTGTCTGTCCATCCCCGAAAGTCGTTCTCCCAACTTTCACTCTGTCTCTCTCTCTCTTTCTCCGTTCATGAGATCTATTCCTGTAGGAGTATCTTGGCAGGGCGTGTAGATCCCGTCAGGTGCACACATTTCATTGTACCTGTCAAACTGTGTGTCACTGTCTGAGCCTGGTAGATATAACAGTCTTAACTACGTGACAAGAAGCAGTGTGTAGGGGGGGGGGGCGGATGTACCGCCGTGGCCGTGTGCTTAGTTGACTGGTACTCAACGAAAAACTGGCATCATGGAAGTCACCGGTTCGAGTCTTGGATCCAACTGCCGGGAGATGTACATGAATAGAAGATAAGAACCTTTTTTTTTCCAGGGGCCCAAGGGCCCACTAGCTTCTAGAGTAGGGAAGCACGACTTTCTTAACCCTCTTGGATAGGGGTGAATATATTTCAAAGGTCCTGTGTGTGCGTTACGAACGTAAAAGACTCTTGGTAATTAAAACATCGAAAATCACCGAGACGCCGCTGTCCAGATAAAATCTGCAAGTTCCAAATTTCTACCCATAAAAATTCTTCACACCAAAAACAGGACAGGGACTTAAAGCCGAAATAATCTTACTTTCTTAAAATTGAAATGCTACAATAATAATGATAATGATTAATATTTCTAATATTATGTTACAACAATGCTAATAATAATGATAAGAACAACAATAATAATGATTACAAAAAAAAAAACAAAAAACAAAAGAAGCCACGTCGATGTCGAGGACTGAGCACAGTTGGCAAGGCCTCTAGTTCGACAACAAATGTTAAGACGAGGCTATCGCTACCTGCTGACGTGTAGTACTCTAGTTTTACTAGAGTAACTAAATGTTCCAGGGGACTTGAAGAACTCCATGCGTGGTTGCAAATGTGTATGTATGTAACGAATCATGTTGTGCAGTTCGCACACAAGAGGTCATATGCATATTCATGTAGCTATTTATAGCGCGGGGTCAGGAGAGATCGAGTACATTCCAGTGTATGTCTCGTAAGGCCTGGGGAGTTTCGGCCTGACCTTGCATGGGTGTTTGCTATAGCACGTGACACACCAGTCGTGCTGAGAAAGCGCTAGAAGGAAGCTTCTCCATGGCTGATGTGTGTATAAATACAGAGCCCAGTCAGTGAGAGAGAGAGGAAGTGTCGAGAGTGCGAACGTACTAAAGTTCATCAAGTCCGATACGCACGAGTGTTAGACAGTAGCTGCTCTGCGCCTGTACTTTATTGTATATACTGTGTA
The DNA here is from genome assembly GCA_038406235.1 of Peronia verruculata. Lineage (NCBI taxonomy): Eukaryota > Metazoa > Mollusca > Gastropoda > Systellommatophora > Onchidiidae > Peronia > Peronia verruculata. The sequence continues at coordinate 626 of JBCAUA010037999.1, read as the reverse complement.
ATATAGCGGATCACCTGGATTAAATTCTGTGTTATTATTCGACTTGGAGGACTCTTGTTTTCATTTATCCGCTATTGTGTGAGTCTCGCCCACATCCACCGCCTTATTGCCACTTATAAGTCACGACCACATCTACTCAATACCAAGAACTCGTGACAGACTAAGAAGTCCACAGACGGGCTAAACTTAGAGGACATGATAACCACCTGTCTGCAGTAAAACAGGGACAGCTAAGCTAGAATGGTTAATCGGATGGTCTTGCGAAATCCACCAGGCATGGTACTTTAACGACAAGTGAAACAGGAGGGCAAATAAGAAATGAGTACGAGGCTATCTAGAAACATCAAGGAACATCTCCCTCTTAGCACTATACAAAGACTCAGAAAGACTGGCACAGATGAAGGAAGAATGACAAAATGTCACAAAATGTCAACGGGGGGGGGGGGGGCAACAATTGAGGAGAAATAAAGTAAATGTTTAGTGTTGTTGTTGAAGTTGCGGCTGTTGTTGCTTTTGTTTTTTTTTTGTTTTTGTTGTTTTTGTTTTTGTTGTTTTTGTGTTTGTTGTTGTTGTTGTTGTTGTTGCTGCTGTTGTTGTTTTTGTTGCTGTTGTTTTTGTTTTTGTTG
>JBCAUA010037988.1:0-12045 GCA_038406235.1 Peronia verruculata | reverse complement strand
CCCCCCCCCCCCCCCCCCCCCCCCCCCTCTTGCCTTGGATTTTTGCTTTTTTTTAAAAAGAAGTTGACCTTATGTTACTTTTTTCCTTATGCTGCTTTATTCTGAACCAGCTGACCAATGTATATATATATGTTCAAATAATATGCATCCTTATATCTGAATTTTGTTGCTTTCGAAGGAAAATTGAATATTGTGGGGATAATAGAGAAATATACACATATGTCAACGCATATGTTTAAAATGTATGACATTGTATGATAGATAAAACAAAAAACAAATACATATTAATATCATCTTTTATATGAAGCTATTTTATTGATGTGCATAAATGCTGCTAAAATGCTAAAACATCTGTATGCATATCTACACTGATAATTTATCATAGTGCAGAAACAATGAGTATTAATTCATTATAGTATTATTTGGTTCTTAACCTTTCCCCTGCTGATGCCGCAAGCCATCGTAACTCATGTTTTCTCATAAGGTCATAGGTGAGACTGATGTTTGCTCTATAACCCTCAGATTTTATGAAATACCTAATTTTCAAGAAACAAATCCAATATGGCAGTATTCTTATAGCACAAAACAAAATGTCTGCCACATATTCCTCTTATTTTAACATGCTCAATCCAAATTTGAAGTTTAAAAAGTCTCTAGTTCAAGCATTAAAAAAATCACTCTCAAGGTCCCTCCTCCTCCCTGCCCCTTCTCTCCCCCTCCCACCTTCATAAAGAATGAAGAGATGTATTATATTGTTTTGTGGAAAATCAGTTTTTCGAACAGGTGGAGGAATAATTAACTGTGATGACAAAGCCGCTTTTTCAAAATGCGTAAGACATGTTTGAACAACCGTGGAAATAGATAAGTGCAACTGTGAACACTTGGGATAAACGGTGAATTCTCAAAATGTACCACAAACTGAAACATTAACTGCTCGCAATAGTTTTGAATGCATACTTTTATGTAATTTATTCGTGTCAATGAATAATAACACGGGTTACTTCTCTTTAACACTAGAGAAGGCAAATAATGACTGCAGGCTTATATTACTCTTCCTTATAGATCTAGTAATGGCTCATTGGCGTTTGCCGCAATTTTCGTTTACCAAGAGTCAATGCATTAAAAAACAAATGAAGAAATAATCATACCTTTTTCTCTTCAAATCGCTTCATCAGGTATCCTGAATTATAAAACTGCGGGCAGTCGATCAACTAGTCAGCTCGGATATCAGTATATCAATAAAATCTATTCTTTGATGCATCATTCTTTTAGACCGAAGTGAACATTCCATGCATTTTATTTCGTCATTTATTCAGGTGTGGGAAGAATGGGACGTTGGAAGGGGGGGGGGGGGAGGAAGGTCACATACTAATTAAGTTAACTGTATTCCTCTTCTTGTGCTATTTGGTAAGATAAATTTTGAAAATGCTCTTTAACTGCTACCGTTTTGTAGTTGTTGTTGCTTTTTTAATTAAAATTGTGCCTACTGAATTGTAGGAATTTCAGGCTGCAAACATCTCTGCCAAAGGCACAAAAATATGTTTGTCTCTGAGTGTTAGGAAAATGATTATCTGCACTTGTTCCTCCCGTTCCTTCATCCCAGTCATGTCAATTTCTCTGAAACATTTTGCACTGGGAATCCGATCTTCTTTGCCATGTTTTTTTTTTTTTTTTGTCTTTGTTGGTATTAATTCTCTTGTCTTTTTTTTTTTTTATACAGGTTGAACGCAGCCATTACGTGAAAATGAAAACTGCTTGTAAAAAATTGCTTGAGTTTAAAACAAAAACAGAAAAACTGGTGTTGATTAAAGATTATGAAGCAATTGAGAACACGCATAGTGCCAAGCTTTCAGTCTTGACACTCAAATGTATGGAAAAACTTCAGAAAGCTCATGGAGTAATGTTTTATGGCTTCTCCATTGCAGCGAAATCAGAAGAGCAGAAATATTTGTGAGAAGAAGTAAAAATATTCCATTTGTACGATTACGTCAAGAAATGCAACGATTTATAGTGGGAAAATGGATTTATTAAATCGTAGAAGTAGTGTGTTTGTCGTATCTGGAAACAAACAAGCAAGGTCAATGAAATTTTTAAAATGAATGGCACTAACGGATACCAAGACTTGTTTGTTATGAAAATTGCCCTCTTGATAAGAGACTGAATATTAATGTTTACACTAATCCCTCTTGTTTGAGTATAAAAATGAAGAGAGAATTCTCTTGCCAAAGCGCTTCACTGCTGAGTTGTGTCGTTTCAAGCAAATTTTCGGCGTTCTACGCCCTCGTCAGGCTCTCTCTTCATTTCTTATACACGGACACAATGCTGCTCAAAAGAAACATAGACTCTCTTCTTGTTTGAAGCTGAAACAAAGGAGCGAGGGTTTTTTCTGAGGGTGGAAGAACATGGCGATCTTTCGAGATAAGTAATAAACTCCTTCCCCCGTCCTTCTTCTGACCCCTCCCCCCCCCCTCCATAGGAAATACTTAATGCTGCCATACTGACTGAGGGAATATTAAATAGGAGATTTTCTGGAGAACACAATTTACGTTTGGAAACAGAACACTAGGATTAGTTGTGCAGAATAAAAACATTCTCAAGCTCATTTGGTTATGACGATCCGGCATGCAGGCTAGAGTTTCTGTACAAGCAATGGGCATGTCACTCTTGGAAGCTGGGCTATAATGGCATGCATACTTCGTCACTGGCGTCATTAGGCACTGGCTGTGGTCCACGAAGAATGAGCGCATAGTTTGCAGAGCAAATTTCAGAACTAGTTTCTGCGTACAGTTCCCTACCCACAATAATACAGGTGGGGAAGTGAGACAGCCATTGGCGTAAAGTGAATTTAATTAAAGAAAAGACAAAGGCCGAAGGAGAAAAAGGGAGACAAAAAGAAGGACGGGGCGGGGGCGGGAGAGAGAAAGGATGAGCATTTGGAGGAGTATGGCGTATCTGGACCTACGTTACATGTAGAACCATTTGATCTCTCTCTCTCTCTCTCTCTTCTCTCTCTCTCTCTCTCTCTCTCACACACACACACATACCTTGTTACTGAACTAGTTATCAGTCTCTGTCATCCTCAATGTATCCTCATCCTTAGTATCTATCTGTGTATCTGTCATATTTTTATGTGTAAGTGTAAGTTTTGAATCGTGCTCTCTGTCCGCCACGGTTTTCTCATGGAATGTCTATTTTTTCTCTCTTTCCTCCTTCCTGTGTCACTAGATCCTGAATGCTGTATCAGCTCGTTTTCCATACCCTGGTGCACGTCACTTTTATACTTCTTTTCTTCTTCTTCTTGTTCTTTTTCTTCTTCTACTTCCTCTTCTTTTTCTTTTTCTTCTTGTTTTTCTGCTACTCCTTCTTCTTCTTCTTCTTCTTATTATTATTATTATTATTATTCACGTCTTTCTTATTTTTCCTTTTCTCATTATTGTCATTATTATTATTGTTATTTACTCTTCCTCTTTCTTTGTCAGTTTCTTCTTCTTCTTTTCCTTCTTCTTCTTCTTCTTCTTATCAATCATCTCTCTTCGTTGATCGTCAGTTTCTTCTTCTTTTTCTTCGTCTTTTTATTATTATTACTCTTCCTCTTTTTCTTGTTCATCGTCTTTTTCTTCCTTTTTCTACCTCTTTTATCTCTTCTTCTTCGTCTTCTTAATCTTTTTTGTCATTTATTCCTCTCCTGTGTCGTGCTCTTAATCCTCTTTTTCATCTCTATCTTTTCGTCATCTTTTTTCCTCCTCTACTTCTGCGCCTTTAAGTTAGAGTCTTTCCTTACTCAGGTCACTGTTTTTCTCACTCTGCTCTTCCGCCTTTTCCTCTTCTCCGATCAGCTCATTACAGAACTAAAAGAAAGAAGACAGCTGAAGTGGAGAAAAAAGGAAAGAGGAAATTGGGAAAAGGGGGAGGGGGCATGAATGAATGAAAAGAATAAAAATAACATCAATGGCAGAAGAATCCGACAAGAGACAATAGTCGTTAACTGATTACATGCCTCGTGCTATTGTTTTCATTTTCTGGAGTGAATGGAAAAATGAAGAGGTTATTATTTTATAATTTGTTATCAATTGTGCATTATAGAGACATGATTTACGACTACGATTGCAGGCGCTGAGCCAAATATCGAAGAGCCACTTAACATCAAGCAAATTGCCTCGCTTGTGCTACAGACACAATAGAATTCACTATACACTCTGCACACTGTGACAATCATAACAGTTAACTCTTTACATCCATAATTATTTTATATAAGTAAGCGAAAGTAATCAACTCTATTTTAACTTGTGTGGGAGGGTTAGATCAGGAAATGTCTGCGAATGCTCTGTTGAAATGAAATGCAGAGTCGTATCAGTACAATCTCTGTGATGTCTATATAGAGGCTCTTCGTGAGAAGTTCGCCGTGAAAATGACATCTACATCAAGAGCGGTTTCGTGGGGATAGAGTGTTAAGACAATAATTATCTTTACCCTGAAAAAAGGGGAAATAAAAGTCAGGAGAACCTCCCAGAAGCTAAGAGCTTCTATAATGGCATTTCGTCATGTTCCAGACATGGCAATCTAGGCATACCAGGTCAATTTTTTAGATCAATTACTTGCTAGTGTATGCGAAAGTGGCTCCAGTGTATGGTATAATAGACGAATCTTTGAGCAGATTGGCCTCTTAACATTTTAGATTAATGAGGGGAAATAGCTAAATAAACAAACCTACAGTTACAGTGGAATACATCCATCCATGCTGTATACTGAGATGTCTTCATGATATGACAAATAGATTCTTTTCTTTTATTCCTTTCTTACAGACTTTTTTTTTGGGGGGGGGCAGAATAAACAACAAAATAGGGGGGGGAGGGGGTGGCATCCGTTTCTTAGTGTACTTACGTTCAATATAACCCAAATCCCTTCCATACAAAACTAACAACAGAGAGGATGTAGCGCTTGAGTCTGCACGATAAATTGCTTCTTCTCTCGAACTGAGAAAATGTTTTACCTGGCGCCTGCTCCCAATCCTAGAAATGTAATTTGTAAATGCGCGATATTTTCACGCTTTGCAGAGCAAATAAAGAATAATTTTCCTCGCTGGAAAGTCTCTGGTTCCACCCAGGCTGTACAACAATGCATTTCTCTGGATTAGACCTCTCAGCATTCTCACTGCTCTTACCAGAATAGTCTAGAAATGGGGTTTACTGGTAAATGCCGATGAGATTGTGAAATCTTTTCCTTTAGAATTATCTTCTATCCTCTTATCAGAAATGGCAATATACAGTCCTGTTAATTTGTTTGTTTGTTTGTCCGTTTGTTTGTTTGTTTTCGTTAGTTTGTTTGTTGGTTTTAAATTCAACATAATTATAATTATGCAATGCAGAATGATCTTAGATCAGCACTTGCTCTACTATCGCCGAGAATGGGCCTGATTAAAAGGAAGGATGTCCTGGATCAGGGCTGGGATAATTAGAAGCTGAACAACTTAATAGAGACTAATAGAGAGCATGCCTAGATGTGAACTGCTGTTTCCCCTCTCTGAGATTGCAGACTAGTTTAACTTGCTCACACGAAAATGTGCCAGTCTAGTTTCCCATACAGACAGGGCAACGTGTCATACTAGTGTACATTACAAAGGCGGAAATGTATCAAACATCACCATACAGACACGGAAACCTTTCAGCAAGGGCTAATGTGTGGACTAGTGGAAACATCAAGTATTATTCATAAGTTCCGTTTGAAATGTGTACATTGAAACACATGGGAGCACATTTCCTAGACTGCTTTATATAGAATCATAGCACGACAGTAGTTATACATTTCCCTGGGCACTTCATTATCATTATTTCAAGCACGAAAAGGACCCAGAAAGCATACTTTAATTGACTAACAAGCCACACAAACACTTACACACACTAATACTCTGAGCCTTTGAATAGACTGTTCAGTTAAAATAATAATAATAGACGGCATATTCCTGTACAGCACAGGTTCTTCGCGTTTTAATATATTTAATTTAACACAGACATACCCATTGGAGACACTTACGCAGATACGTTCCCAGCTACCTGGTAAGTCCACAAGTCGGCTGCCTGTCAATGTTCGCTGTCACATTCTCTGTTTGTAGGTGGATACCCATTTTAATCTGACAATAATCATAATGGTATTGAATCTAATCTATTCTTATTAAGTAGTGATATATCTTTTTTTCTTCTTCATGTCTCTTCCCTAGCGGGTTCCACTACAGGGTCCCAGGAGTCCGGGGCAGTGCTGAGCGTCCAATTCGCCATCTCACACTCGACCTTTATGTTCCTGGTCCTGATGGTTCATCATCTGCTCACGTGACAGTTCTCAGCCCCATTCTCGGTCTCGACCCCTTCACTTCCTCAAGATCCCTCTCTGACTCCCATACACAAGATTCCAGTTTCTGCGCATTGTAGCCAGTGGGTTACCTATGGTGAATCTCGTGGAATGGAGTGATATCCAACTCCTTGCATTAGCCAAACTTTGTTGAAAGCATAGTGCAGTCTTATAGTGGGACTAACCAACCACTATTCTAGGTATATTGTCGAGATAAGTGAACTGGTTTCAGATATCATTGCTGTCTTTGTTTCCAATAGTCTTATTGAATTCAGGAGGATATACGAAGTATCACATTCATTTCTGGACAGATATTCTGAGAAGGTTTCAGTCGGAAACCCACGATTTTCACTAAGCTAATGAGCTGGCATGAGTGCTTATACTCTGACCTCATAAATGAACTAATTCCGCCAATGATTGTATATTGACTTTAGAAGAAAACCAATCCCTGAGTGGTTATATTCTGATTTCAGAGGCGTATCAGTTTCGTGGTTTAACATTCATTGTGCTAAAAGCCTCAATCAACAACAACAAAAAAAAATCTACAATGGAAGAATCTCAATTCAGTTTCATGTTATCTTTTCCTCAAGTGCTTAGTAATATATCTTGGTCACTTCTATCGCGAATGCAACTATACAGATTCTTTTCATTTCTTCCACCCAAACGTCGTTCGTTCTATTTCATTGGATGTTGCATCCCTGGCAAAATATGTTGGCGCCTCCTGGCCCAGCAGCTGCCACACATTTGGGCTTTGAAATTAATGTGTCAATGAAACAAAGGGATTAGGCACACAGAGGTGTGTAGTCAGCATTTCCACTCCATACAACGAAATGAGTTCCGGCAATGCCTGGAAAAAATCGTGGATACCCGTTGAGGAAAGGCGTACAGAGAAGTGTAGAAAGGTCTTCACGTCAACATATCCAAAAGCAAATCAGCACGTAAACATTGTGCGCAGCTTCTACAAACGAAGCCCCCTGCCAGAAACACACCGTGGACTCACTCTGAACCTCACAGCTCTCAATTGATGGTAGGGAATTTTTCGTGTGTTAAATAGTGTGACTTGTCACGTGTCAGCGAACTCGGCTTGTTTCTTGACATTGTGGAACACGGATCATTTCCGAACAATTTATACTGCATGAGTCGCTATTGTGTTGTTTAATATTGTAACAACAACGATCATAGACTTAGCAGGAAGAAATATGAGAGTAACTTTCAGCGCATTCAAACTGAACACAAACATTTTTTTTACGCCTTTCAACACATTGAGATTCCAGTTAGCATTTGGTCAAGTCTCTCGCCAAGGAGATAATCAGAACACACACACACAAAAAAAAAATTACGCCTTTCAACACAGTGAGATTCCAGTTAGCATTTGGTCTAGTCTCTCGCCAAGGAGATAATCAGAACGAGTGTGTCTCGACGTGTCTGTGCTGGTCTTACCATACCGGGCAGAACAAATCCATCAGACACCGGGGAATACGAGAATATGGATGTTATTAACTACTAGTTCTTGATGCCATCTGATGACATAATCTCCATTATTTTTGGATCCTGGCCTTTACAATTCGAAAATTATCGTTGCCTGGAATTCAGCCTCCAGATTGCGAAAAAGTAGATGTGTCACGCAAGTCTACCTTACGAGCAAGAAAATACGTCAGATAAGTCTGTTCTTACAAATACGATGATACGCCAACATAGTCTAGTTGCAAACAAGGAGATGCGTGAGGCTTACAAGCTGGGAGACACTGAGTCAAACTAGTTGACGTACAAGTTCGGAAATGTGTCAAACAATCCTCTCTTACGAACAACAACACAGCGTCAGAATATCCTTCCTTATAAACAGGGAGATACTTCGGGCAAGTGTTACAGTTTAAGCATGGAAATGTGTCGGACTAGCCTATCTTACAGTATCCAGTATTCAAAATTTTCGAACAACTCGCCCCTAACAAACATTCGAGAACCATGTCCTTGTGCTACCTTGACAATATAATAGAGCCCAACTCGTTGAAAAATCGGCGAGAAGTGTCTATGGCTCTACCGAAATGAAATTCACGGAGACTTTCCAAGTCAACCTTAGTCAAACGACGAATCTTTAGATCTCAAAGTCACTGGTTCATAAATTACTGGCTCACTGTTCACAATTCAGGGAGACTATAATGGTGAAATCTGTGATTGTGTAAGCAGCTAAACTCCAGCGCGTCTTTGGATTGCAGAGTCAGTCACTAGTTCATGAGTCATTGACTGACTCACTATTCACGATGAATTGTGAGGGGGAGCGGGTCAAAACATTGGCAGCTGATGTTCTTTTTAAATGTTTGATTTCTGTGGTTCTCCATTCAATACCTCTTTTTGGTTCATTTCCATTTATTATAGTTATTTAAACTACCCTGTGTATATTATGACTCTTAGTGATAATGTATATAATTTATTCACTCAGTGGCAGGGCAAGAGAGAAAAAGACGCATGGGCAAATAGAAAGAAAGAAAGAAAGAAGAAAGAAAAAAGAAAGGAAGAAAGAAAGAAGAAATAAAAAAGAAAAAGAACAAAAAAAAGAAAGAGAAAAGAAAACAAAAAAGGGGAAAAGAGAAATAGGAATGAAAAAAGAAAAAGAAAGAAAAAAGAGAAAAGAAGAAAGGAAGAAAGAGATAAGAAAAGGACAGAAAGGAAGAAAGAACGAAAGAACTGAAAAGAAAGAAAGGAAGAAAGAAAGAAAGAAAGAAAGAAAGAAAGAAGAAAGAAAGAAAGAAGAAAGAAAGAAAGAAAGATTTTTTTTAAAATGAGAAAAGCAGACCAGGAAAACAAAAGGAGAAGAAAAGAAAGCTGTCAGATGTCCACTGTATACTACTGCCAAGTATTGCTATCTGTAGTCTGATACCATAAATATTCTGTCGAAAAGGAATGATGAGCCCTTGGTATCTTATTCTGAGAAGATAGAACTGAAATTACAAATGGCACAGAAAATGAAGAATGTATGAAAACAAGAGACTCTCTCCACTTAAAACCATTGAATTTAAAGAGAAGAGAGGAGATAGTGATTTTGGGCTCGGAAACGAGACATTGTGCCTGTTTAGTCTGATGACATTAGAGGAAGTGATAGCACGCATGACTGAATGAGCTCACATAATTTCTTTCTTTCATGTTATGTAGTATAGAAGATTATATGCACCCTTGTATTCCAATGTACTGATTTTCCTACATCTATAGAGTAGAGAACCGCCCCCCCCCCCTCACTTCACTCTCCTTCCCTGTGACACTGCCCCCCCCCCACACACACACACTCACATATAAACATCATCGTACCCCGTATCACCCCTGTTTTAGCATTCCTTTCGTTCCCTTTCTCACTGACATCTACATGTATACTGTCAGAGCTTATACTCGTAAAACCCACATGTGGATGCAGTTTTGTGATGGTCTTGTGGATAGTTTGTGGTCCCTGTGAACACAGCCAAGGTTTACCTATGACTGAGATTCGAGGCTCTTATACCAGGTGCTATTGTGAACGCTTAGGCCTGCCTTGATATTTCCAGACATATGTTCATCCCACGTCGACCACCACGTCCTTTCCTACCTCCCCCCCCCCCCCCCTGCTCCTGCCCTTGCATAATGCAGTTATAATGTGTGTGACCAATGTTGAAACTATGCACTTGTGAAATCATCTTTAAAATGCAGTCGCATAATCATTTTACATAGGTAATTAATTTTGTTTATGTATGTCATGCTTGTATTGCAACACAATTTCGTTTGTTTCAATGTTGTCCTCTTGACTGTTCATTGCTATTGTTCATGTTTGGTGGCATCAATGTATTATGCCACTACTGTTGTTGATTTGTTGTTATTAATGTATTGTGTTTTTGGTGTTGATTATGCACTGTTATAAGTGTATTTTGTTCTGGGTATTGGTGTTCTATTGCTATCCATGCATTGTGTCATTGCTAGTGGTGATATATTGTTATTTTGTATTGCCTCTTGGCTGTTTTGATGAACTGTTATTTATATATTACCTGATAGATGCGTTGCAATTGCTATATTGCATTATTGCTTTTGTTGATGTATTGTTGTCAGTGTTTTGTGTTACTGTTCTTGTTTGTGTATCGTTATCAGTGCATTGTGTTATTGTTACCGTTGATCAAGTGTTACCAATGCTTTAAGGTTGTTTCTATTATCAATGTTAAGAACATCAATGGTTTGTGTATGGTCAGTGAAGATGGCCTGGCAAGTTTGTTTAATGCTTGTGTTGAAGTTTTCGTATTACATTAATATCAGATCTGTTACACTTTGAAATGGGCTGTCATTGTTTTCTGCACCCTGATTTTTTCTGCATCGTTCAATTATACCTCGCTGTCTAATATAAATTCAATTGTCTGTTGCGGCCAGACAACTAAACATTTAAGGATATCAATAGTTCTCCTCTTCATTACTTAAGTATGTGAAAATGCTCCTTTTTGATGTCTAGAAGGAAGATAACAAAGCTGCAGCTATGAAACTGAATCAGCGGCATCATTATCAGCAGCAACAGCAACAGAAACGCCACCATCATTCTTATGACAGGCCAGTGTCATCCAAGAATCATTACTTTTTCTCTCAATCATCTCTTCTCTCCAGATATGCTGTTGCTTCATGCTGTTTATTCTTGCAACTAACATGAGAAGGTGAGATTGTGACCGAGGCTCGTGGCCTTTTGTCGTTGTTTCCAGCATCACATTCAACACCTTTTGAAGTTATTATTTTCTTTTTCGTCAGCGAAGATATTTAAAGCTTATTTTTTTTTTAATCTTTTGTCGAATGTCGAATTGTGAACTTACATGGTTCGAGATGTAAAGAAAATAAAGTTTATAATCTCTTTAAAGTGTTGAAGGTGATAATATAAACGAGGGACAAAGGATCACGATCTCCTGTCATAGCCTTTAATCCAAATATCTATCTATGTTGCCTCGTGGCATTGTGTTCAAAATATTACCTCTCAATGATCGGATGGTTTTTGTGTTATGTTTCATGCCTGAATATTATGTCATGTGCATCTGTATTTCTTTTTTCTTTTTTTTTTTTTTTGAGATGTCTGCATTTAAGGCTAACATTGTATCTTTTCATTACATGATTTACCACCATTCCCTGAGATTAAAGTAGGGTAGAAATAAGATGAGTTGGTCATTAGAAACTTAGTGTATGATAAAAGACTGAAAATGGCATCCCTTTTTTCATAGACTCAATACTTTTTTTCACAAACCTTTACTATAAAGCATGCGACAATAGTTCACTTCACATTACCATACAGAACGTTTCATGAAGTCCCTGAACTAAATGAAGAGAGCAAGTACTGGGAAATGTCATCGTGCTGCTCAAAAATGCTCAGGGTTTCTCATTTACAAGCTACAGAACACTGCAGAAGCAGGCTATCTCCCTGAGGAGAGCATCACTAATCTAATTTGGCTCAGACTCAAATTAGATACATGGAGTTACCAGAAAAAGAACAACACCGACAACAAAACTGCAGTCTTAATTTAATGACTTTTGAAAGACATGGTATAGTATAAGACAAAAATACAAACAAAAAGCTCAAAGGAAGAAAACAGAGAGAGACAGAATGAAGAAGGAAAGAGAAAGAGAACGAAGAAGAAAGAACAAGAAAGAAAGAAAGAAAGAAAGAAAGAAAAGAAAGAAAGAAAGAAAGAAAGAAAGAAGAAAGAAAGAAAGAAAGAAAGA
>JBCAUA010037977.1:649-10649 GCA_038406235.1 Peronia verruculata | reverse complement strand
TTCATCTTTTTCTCTCTCTCCTTACACTAGTCTTTTTTTTAAATTCAGGTTAAACAACAACAACAACAACAACAACAACAACAATGGCAAGACTGAAGCAACAATGGCAAGACTGGAGAGACATAAACATCCCTCTCGGAACCAAGGTTAAGCTACTACATGCGCTAGTCATCTCAATCATGCTGTATGCATACGAGGCATACACTGAACGCATACTTACAAACGAGGGTCCAAGCAGTAGAAATGAGATGCCTCAGAAGACTCCTCGGCATCTCATATAAAGACCATGTCACCAGCAAAAGAAGTCAGCAGAAAGGTCACTCAACAAGGGCACCCCTATAAAGACATATTGACCAGGGTGAAAAAGAGGAAACTCAGATGGTATGGGCACGTAACACGCTCAGAAGGACTTGCAAAGACCATCCTGCAGGGGACAGTAGAGGGGAAAAGAAGACAGGGCGGACAGAGGAAGAAGTGGGCCGACAACATCCTTGAATGGAAAAGAAAAAGCTTCGCGTTCACACAAGCACTCGCCCACAACCGCACCAAGTGGAACCAGCTGATCCATCGTTCATCCGTCATGAAGCCCCCTACGATCCGGGCGGGTTACGGGACCAGTAACAGTAACAGTAACCGTACACTAGTCAGAATGGCCCATGTGGTTTTCTGCGATAGGCAGAAAATGTCAATAGGTTGATATCAATGACAAGACAGTAAATACAATATAATAATAGAGATTACCAAGATGTGCCACGTTTTTTTTTTTTTTTTAAATGGCATTAATTTACACCAGTCGTTCATTTTACACCAGTCACATTTTTTATGGCATTAATTTACACCAGTCTTTTATCTATCTTAATAGGAAATAGTTGCTATTGAGCTATACACTGGCACTGCATTGTAACGAGTGAAGAAAAGTGTTTTGATGCTCACCTCTATTTTAGTCGATAACGATGATTATTTATGGTACTGAAATAAATCTAAAGCAGTTGTTAAGAAAGCAATGACAATATTTATATAGCCCAGTAAAGAAGGTATCAGGCTCTGCAAGTAAATAATTCCAATACCTGAAATGATCGACCACATAAAGATTTTCCCGCTCGATTAGTATGAAAATTGGATGAAAGTTGAGTTAAGATGCAGTCCTCAAAACACTAGTCTCGGCAAATGATAAAGATACACAATGTCAAAGGCTAGTTTGATTAACACAGTTGACTATTTGTACTAACATCAAGCGTGGTGTGCATACGTCCGATATGCAGAGAGTGATTCGAGGTCTCATCAGGCACAAGACAAGGGATTGGGGCCCTCCAAAATTGGGGACGATAATTCCATTATCCAGGAAAAAACAAACACGAAAACAGATCTCACTGCAAATCGGCAGTCCATCCCAAGAGGATTAGAGTTGGGGAAAACGTATGTCACTTCTGTTTGACTGGGTTTTGACAAAACGACATTTTGATCACAGTTTGATTTTTTCCTACAACATTTTAACTATAACGGTCTGCAAGCTTTGAAGACAACCAATTGTCACTTTCTCAGAACTGCATTGTGTTTTACTATCTGTGAAAAGAAAGATCATAGAAGTAAATCCTGATTTTTCAAAACAGCCTTCTCGGGGAAAATGTATTTAGTCAAGGTGTTAATCCTGTTCTATCCAACAGGCCAAAGTCCGAACAGCGATATCCTGAGCTACTTGGACAGTAGGACAATAGGACAGAGGAGCATTTGTAATGTGAATTATCTCGGCTTTTCGATGGGGTCTCGCTAACTATTATTCAGCTCTGCGATTTTTGGTTAATTATGTCCTTTATAGTGCCTTCAAATCCTCGTTTTCAACATTGGTATGGGTAACGTCAGACGAACCATGATGGGCAAAAACATAGAAGGGGAAAGAGATGAGGAAGAAAAAGGGGCAGGTGGATGGAGGGTGTATCTTCCCGCACTCGTACGTCCTTAAGCACGACCAGCTTTGGACAGTCAAAATAACTGAGAATCGCTGAAGCCGAACACGGGTATTGAAAATACCTGGACTGTGAGAGTGTGTAGCACACTGTTGAATAGAGAAACGTCCCTCTGGACTACCTCGCAGTCGGGCGTGATTTAATGGTCCAATATCAGGCCAATCTTGGCAAAGGAATATACCGCTTCATTTACAGGAGTGCCTAGGTGGCTCAATACATAACAAAACAAAATTCCACGAGGCGTCTTGCTGCCTAGACGTTGAACTTGCTGACTAGACTTTGAAGACGACGCAGAAGGTGAGTTATTCTATCAGCTCTAACTACATCTCTATCTAGTGCTTCAAAGCCGTCGTTTTTAAAAACTTTCAAAACAAATAATTTTTGTTTTTTAAATCTTGAAATAATATAGGATGTTTAATGATGAAAATTGTGGCAAATCTGCTATCTGTATGCTTTCAGAGCGGAGATACTTAAAGACCAATAACGCACTTAGTCTCCGACGGGAGTAAATTAACAGTATTAGTATTATAGACGCTGCCACACATTGCCTGCAATGGCAGCAGTCTATTGGGCGCACTGAGATTGCATGCGGAGATCATACTTTATGACTCCAATTTAGTTATAACCGCATTATCACCCATTTCCCACTTATGCAAAATACGACAAGATTACCTCTTCCTTGGAGTACATTTATGCACAAGCAACCATAGGGAGGAGAGAAGATTATCAAATCGCCTTTTTTTTTCGTTTTTTATTCAGGTTAAACAACAACAACGACAACAACAACAACAACAACAACAACAACAACAACAACAACAACAGCAACAAGAAAAACACACAAACGGCTTTATTACATCACGGAATCTTTAAGGGGGAGGCGCGTCCTGAAATGTGGATTTTGCCCAAAAAATGCGAGTTTGCACTTTTGTTTTCTCTTAAAAGTAATGCTTTTTCTGCTTGTAAAAATGGTAAGAAAATAGTCTCTAAGTCCATTCTAACGCATTTGACCAATGGTCAATCAGCGCTAGACCTAGCGTATTGTCAATCAGGATTTGGCTCCGCCTGGCTGCTATATGAGGCCATAGATCATCGAGATTTGATTATATACAGGCAAAGGGTGCATAAAGCACTTGAATATCATCTCTTTTAGCAATATCATGAGTTCGAATGCCAGGGATGGACACTGGATGACCACTATGACGTGAGAAAAACTGTTGATCATGCAAATAATCATGTAAGTGTTCTAAAATGAATTTCCCCGTCCCATAAATAGCGCAAATTTGCTTAGTTTCTGCAACTTATAGCTCAGTTGTCGACTATATGTCATAGTAAAGGTCAAAAGACTCTTGGTTTGCACTCCAAAATGATATGGGGTACACACAGAGGCCCTAAAGAACCCAAAAGTAGTTCTTATAAAGATGGAGGGGGGGGGGAGGGGGAGTAGGGAGCAAAATTCGATAAAAGATACGTCCAGAGAGCAAAAAAAAAAAAAAACAGACCCAGAAGTCATTCAAAGAGGGCTAGTGTGTAAAAAAGGCTGTTCTGAGGCTGAAAGCCAAAAATTTTTCGCGAAAACAAAAAAACAACAACAACAACAACAACTTTAAATGCGTTTTTCTCAAAACCCGTTTTTTTTTTTTTTTAAACACTTTTTTGCTATCACCTTTTTTGTTTCGAAACCGAATCAAACCAAATTTGGTATACATCATTGTCACTACAGAACCCAAAAAGTTACATATGCGCGTTAAATTCGGTCCTTAAGTTTTTAGAGAAAATTGGTTTTTTAGTTTGAAATAATGCCGAAATTTGAATTTTCGCTATACAGTATTTTAAAAAAATTATAGAAAAGTTTGTATTGAATGGAACGTAGTGAAAATTACTAACATTTTAGATATTGTATCAAACAATGTATTCACCGAGTTTGATTAAGTTTCGTTGAAATTTGCCGGGGATTTTAAAATCAGTCAATCTAGAGACGCCAAAATCCAAGATGGCGGCGCTGCCATGGCAACCGTATGAAAAAGTCGATTTTTTTTCATTGTTTTCCTCTACTTTGAACATGCTGAATACGATGGAAAATTTTAACAATTAAAAAAAAAAATCACCTCCAGGACGCCCCCCCCCCCACCCCCCGTCTTTAGTTTCCCAATTCGTATGTTTCCTACAGAAAGGCAGAAGAGAATTTAAAAAAAAACTCTCCCATTTTTGGTAAACACTTTCTGGAGAAGTGGTAAACACGCGCAAGAAAGTAATTTTGGCTTAACATTATCAACACATTTATTGCAGGCAGTATAATAGACAGGAACGAACCGAGCGCTCCTTGTAAGTAGAATCTTCAGCATCGATTTTTTTTTTTTTCATAGTATATCGAAAGTCTTGAGTAGCCGATCTGACATGATAGGTAAGGTTAGAATATAAGAGTTTGGGCTTGTTTTAAAAGCTTATCAAAACTGTAACCGTAATACTTGAAGTCTGGCAAGTCATACGAGCAGAGGCCAGGAGCATCAGAGACAGAGAAAAATACTTTCGGAGCTCGCAGGCTTGAGCTGTTTTATTTCTAGAATCGTCAGGTAATCAACAACAGTATGGACTTCACCTGTAGCAGGTTGTTTCAGACTCACTAGGATAGGAAAAGCTGAATGTTAATTAACTTCATTTCTTGTGAAAGAGGATTTATCATTGAACCTATCAGCTCCCATGAGAGCCAAAAATCAAATAGGAGATCTAAATCTGGTGCAAGTAAATTTTCTGACACTGGTTCCTGTTACAGACTATTATGATTTATTTGTGTTCTAATCTATGTCATTTCAGAGCGATCTACCTAGAGTCATATCCAAAGTCTTCAAACCAGGACATTGCTGCACCCGAAGTACAGGCTGACATTGAAAATTTGAACAGCTTTCTGACAACCTTATCTCACCACCGCAAGCAGGCTTTCCAACATTAAACGATAATTCATAGTTACTCATGTCTTTATTATGATTTTCAAACAACTGCTGTCTATTCGTGTTAAACCAAATGAATGAATAAAAGAAGTCGGGTATCTATAGAAAAGCTGAATCGCTAACCACGTTTATTATAGTAATTTCAGAAACGACACCCTGCATCAATCTCCACTCCATGTATCATATATTATGTACTTAAATATAGTTCATTGAAAATTGGCGAATACTAACTTTGAAGACGGGGAAACAAACGTCCTTGTCAATACATATACATTTACACGGCATTGCTTTATATGCCTTACTTATCGTTCTTTTCATTAGTTGTATTCACTGCCTATGATCAATGCAAGTTAAACAGACCAGAGAGAAATCACCACTATATATCATTACATAAAACAGTTACAGAGCAACTACTTCGTTTCCATTATGGAGATAACTGAGAAGAAAATGAAAAATCTTGAGGATCTCCTTGACGAGCTGGGAGGCGTGGGCCGTTTTCAAGTTTTGCTTTTTATTGGAATGTATTCGATTTTCCTTGTGACTGGATGGAGCATGATGCAAATGATGTATTCGGGCATGATTCCGCCATGGCATTGCGTTACTTCGGAAACTATGACCAGTGGCGAAGAGGCCATACTATCAAATGCAACCTTCAGCTATAAGAACCACAATGAAACCCTGGTTTCCCCATTTAATGCCACAGCTCTGGACTTATCTCCCATCTCAGAGAATAATGAAACGTTGAACGTGTGCGCTGTAAATGGGACGAAATGTGAAATGTTTGTCTTTCTTACATCTTCACGTACAATTATCAATGAGTGGAACCTAGTTTGTGATTTGAAGTGGGTAAAACAAATAGCCCTTTCTGTACAAATGGGTGGTGTATGGTTGGGGGCAGTGGTGTCTGGACAACTTGGAGATCGTTATGGCCGGAAAAACACTTTTTTTTCCTTTTCATTGTGTCATTTAATTATGAATGTCATTGGCGGTTTTTCTAAGAACTGGCAAATGTTTGTGATTTGCCGATTTCTCATAGGGGCTGCTATAGGAGCTGTCAGTGTTGTGGCTTTTCCTTATGCTCTGGAGCTGTATCCCATGAAGGCACGCCCATTTTTAGGTTTTATCCCAGTTTTTGCGACAGGTATGTGCATATTCTCAGGGGTGGCCTTACTTTTAGATAACTGGTCGTACCTGCACTTCGCTTGCGCAGTTTTTAATTTGCTTCAAGTTTTTTGTTGGTTTTTCTTGCCAGACAGCGTCAGATGGTTAGCTGTCCATGGAAAATTGGAGGAAGCAATGGATGCCGTTAGGACAATTGCTCGATTCAACCGCAAACCTGTGCCCATCGGTACAATACCACTCCTCAAGAAAATTGCTCAGGAGGAACAAGAGATCCGACAAACTGGAAAAGCTTACAGCTATATAGATATATTCAGAAATTCTGCTGTTAGAAAGGTTACCTTAATAGGTGGCTATTTCTGGTTCTCTTTAACAGTGGTCTTTTTTGGAATCTCCTTCGGGGTTTCTAATTTAGATGGTAACATATTTCTGAACTCTTTCCTCATGTCCGTCATGGCAGTGGGAACGTCGATACTTTTGATATTCATAGTCGATTTGTTCAGGAGGCGAATTTTGTCTTTGATTCTCTCCTTTACGATTGTCATATTAGCTGTAACTTGTGTCATCGTTTTAGTTGTGTCAGCTATTGGTAATAAAGGTGAAATCATCAACGGCTTGTCCCTCACAATGAACATGCTGTCTTATCCTCTCTGGAATCTACTGAACTTGTGGAGCACGGAACTCTTACCTACTGTGGTCAGAAATTTGGGTTATGGGTTCTTTAACACAGCGTCCAGGATTGCCGGCATTACTCTGCCCTTCATAATGAATTTTGATGACTTTATTGTTATTCCTTATGTGGCTGTTGCAGCCCTAGTGATGGTTTGTCTCGTATTTTGCTTTTTCCTCCCCGAGACTCGAGGTCAAGCGCTAGCCGACAGTTTTACCAAGATTGCCGAGGGTGAGACGGACAGAGACCTATACTTAGATGCCAAAGAGAGTGACCACATCGATACATGTGAGACTCCATTGACCTGACCTATAAGGCATCAAACGGTATCTTTTTTCATTCTGGTGTTGAAATCTTAGAATACAACAAATCTTGGTGAATTAAAAAAAAAAACAACAACAAAAAACATACCAACAAAAAGAAAATGAAAACAAAATAAAATAATAATAATAATAATAAAAAAAAAAAAAAACTAAGAGAACTTATTCAAAAATATTTCAATGTACTATACTTGGTAGTATCAAAATTTTGAGAATGTTTGTAATATAAAAGTTGAACCCTTAAACTGGATGCAACTCTCAGAAAGTGTCATTTATGAATTCCTGTGCTTCTGTAGAAGCACCACTTAAATGAAATTATAGAACGTGCATGTTCCTTATTATTCATGAAAATAAAATCCCTGGGTCTCCTATAAATTAATGGACTCAAAGATCACGATTTGATTAAATAATATTGTCTTTATAAATTCATGTATGATATCGAGTATTTGAAAGTGACTGCATAGCCAAAATATCTTATATTTTCTATCGAAACCAAGTCACTCAGTTCCAGAAGTGAATTTCAAATGAGCTCAAATTATGAACAATAATTATGTATCTAGAGGTTATCAGTATCTCCAGTATCAGTACATCCTTTTCTTTTTATCAAACAATCTTAGCAAGTTCAGATCATCCAAGAAATCACTGAAATTAATTTGACTGTATAATATATTTTAGACATGTATATGGTTTTCGTTGATAAGGATGGATAGCGATAGAGAAAGTATGTCACCATGAGTTATATTGGTAGCAGTGAATGAACGCACACAACAGTAAAACCATGCTGGGAAAGTGAAAACACTTTGATCAGTCTGAAATAAGTTCCTGTTTGCCCTTGAAAACAACGAATGAAGTACGGCTAGGATAATTAGTTTACAAGACGTATATTATCGTTTTGAAATGCAACTTATATAACATATTTGCTCATATTATGTTGCATTTAATTAGTTGCTTGCCTACCTTCTGTTTTGTTATCTATTGTTAAAGATATTACTTCATCTATTCAGTCTTCCCTTTTTGCATCTATATATTCATTCAACTTTTTATTTACTTATATACTATGTCCGTGTTCGGAAGAGCAAGCTTTGTTGTACGTTGACATAACCCATTGAACGTGCACCTCACAAAACCGATATTAAATTTTGTAAGTTGAAGAATATGTATGTCAGTTAAAAGACCGCGGTGTGTGTAACAATGAAATGGCTATTTCAAGAAGATGAACATAATAGTGAAAACAATTAAATTTATATTAAGGCTTCTTGTTCAAGACGTTTGAAGAGAATGTACAATTAGAGCGTTCAAAAACATTACCGTGAAGCATAACGATAATGCTAATAGCTATTCTTATTCATATGAATAGCGTTGAAAAGAAGTAGTCTAGTGTCTGCCGAAAACTATCTGGGATCTCAACTAAACTAGTGTGTTTTGGTCGCAGTTTGTAGTTTGCGTTGTGAACATTATTATCTGCCATTGTGTCCACGTTGGAAAGAAAGAGAGAGAGGGAGAGAGAAAAAGAGAGAGAGAAAGAGAGAGAGAGAAAGAGAGAGAGAGAGAGAGAGAGAAAGGCCTTAGGGAGCAGATGAATAGAACATGGATTGAACACAAAATCTTAAGATTTTATTCATTTTTTTTTTTCATTATGCTCATTTTGATGTTATTTGTGCCGCAAGAACACTTTTTTCCGCCTTGTCTTTATAATCATTTAAATGATATGATTCCCAGTGTTTTAATAAATTGATGGTTTTGCTAATAAATCTCGCACTGCCAACATGGTACTGGAGAGAGACCAGTTTACCAGTACGAGATATTATGATTCGTTTCCTTTATTTATATTGTGGAACACTTTGCACCGTGAACAATTCTTGCAACAATGGTTCGACCTTAGCTAAAAACTAAAAACATTAAACAGAACGTGACAAAAGATGAAGTTATTCATACATTGTCTTGCATTTGAGCCAAAAGATTCGTCATTGTGATCTATTATGTAGGCCTAGCTCTATTTCAGTTCTGCCTGGCCTGTCCTGTTCAGATTGAGTTTAACTGGGACAATTGTAAATTGCAAGATTTGTTTTTCTTCTGTTATGTTTTACTCTGCTTTTTTAAAAGTTTTCTTTAGGCTTGAAATTAAAGTTGTTTCATTATTCTTTTTCAGACTTGCCTACGTCCTCAGCTTCTGCTTAAATTTTAATATTTGCCCTCTCTGCTTCAAAATAAATAGTTATTTCAGCACTTCCTTTGTTATGTGTTTATGTATTTTTACATGTATCTTTTTCTTCTCACTCTCTCTTTTTTGTCTTTTGCATCTGTATGCATATTCTGTGATAAGAGGTTATTCTTCTGTTCAAACTATTAATAAAGTGAAATTATTATGTATCGTGTTTGGCCGTTTCTTTCCGAACATAATAATCTGTCTGTCTTCCATAAACAATATCACAATTCTCACAGTTTTCATCTTCCTAATGTTAATCAGTAATGTGTGCCTGGCATTATTATGTGAAGTCTGACTTAGAAATGACAGTATGAGGGCCATAAAGAATGAAAGTACATAAACGGGGTGGATGTTGAAGGGGGACGGAAGCTGAAAGCATTGAGATGAGGTTGTGATCAGAACTCGAAATTTCCTGCTAGCAAACTGAGAGCTCTAATAGAGGCGCTTCCTCTCTATATTACATATTATATTATATTATTGTGAGCATGACGTTCCAAATTCGACAATCCAGGCTGCATCAACAATTATTCGCTCAGTCCTTCCTATACTAGGAATAGACCATTTAAATAAATTGTTAGACCATTGGCTCTCTGTTTCCTAAAGTGTCCTTGTTTGCAAGCAGGCTAAAATAGAAGTTGGGGTTCAGGCATTTACTGATTACAATTTTCACAGCGACCACCCGACAGAGAACACTCGATGGCCTTGATCTGTTAAGGGTGGGGCGGGGGGGGGGGGGGGGGGGGGGGTCCCGAAAAGCTGGGTTTTTTCCCAAAAAC